>JAOWBB010006375.1:0-27990 GCA_028565995.1 Ricinus marginatus | reverse complement strand
CATATTTATTTTCAAAAAATTGAAAATTCATATTTATTGTTTAATATTATACTTATTATTCATATTTACTGTTTTTAAATTAATAAATTTTAAAATTAAATTTAGAAATAAAACAATTGATTAAAAGGCCAAAACATACAAAAGTTTTAAAAGTGAATTTAAGAAATTCATTTTTATATGAATTTAAGAATGTGTGTATACTTTAATCTATGTTCATGATGACAAAAAAGAGTTTTTGAGAATAATTATTTTAATAACAGATAAAGAAAAAAGAAAAATTAGTATCCTCTTATAATTTGCCAGATGTCTTTTTCATTTAAGATTTTATTTTGTTTTAATGCTATGTACTGTGGGAATTTTAATAAATACATAAACAAGTAACTTGTAAGATGTGGTTGTATAAATCAAAAATAATGCCCTTGTCTGAATTTACTGAAGTTGTTAAGCACATGAGGGTAACCAATTAAATTTTTTTTATAGCATTATGAGAGAGAGCAGAATTTATTAAGCTCTCTCTCGCCTCACGAGATAATAAATCAAGCAGGCCAAATAGAAAATTCCCAGAATAAGAGTCATATATCCCACGCTTTTTTCCATTGCTATTATAATGCTCTTCTTGTGTTTTCTTTTACTTAACTGTTCCTTCCACATTTCTTGAATGGATTCGTTATAATTGTCATCTGTCTTTTTTTGGGTTCTCAGCAGAATATCTCCATTCTCGCACAAGGTGGCAAAGTTTGCCACGTACAAACAGCCGCAAACCAAGAACTGGGACCCGTAAAGGAACAATAAACAGGACATAAAAACCCAGTTTAACTCCTCAAACATGATGATATTGACGAAAGTAAGCACCACGATGATCATCGAGGAGATAATATTGCCGGCCAAAATGAAATGAGCCCAGACATATTTGGTACAAAATACCGGCCACCAATCTAGCGTCGTTGACATCGTAACCATTACGAGGTGAAATATTATTAGGAGAACATGAAATACCAGGCGGGATTTTGTCCGCGGTTCATTCTCATTTTCTTTCCCTTTTGACAATCCTTTTTTGGTCGCCGCATACCTCAAACCCATTGATATTTCCTGATAAATAAATAAAGTAATATCGTCTGATGGAAAATTCCCCTCGCGTATAAACAAAGCGGCAAGTCTTTATTGTCACGAACGCACAAGTCGGAAATGGAGAAAAAAAATTGAATCGCAGACGAAAAAATGATTTCAAATGAACCGAGGGAGTTCGAAACAATAGGTGCGATAATACGAAAACCAGAATTCATAATTCTCAGCGTCCTAATGTGCTTCTCCATCTGCGAAATCTGCGTTATTTTCATAGGGAATCATTGGTTTATATTCTGCTCCATTCAAAATGGCGCCTTTTACGGAATCCTCGGCGCGATGTTCACCCTGGCCATAACGAGCTTTTCCCTTTTCGTTTCCTGGATACTTGTTGATGACATCAGTTGGTTCATAAAAACGTCGGTCCTGTTTACTTGCTCGATTACTTACATAGGGTGCGGCATATATTACATTTACAATTACTTTCATTCGAAAATCTGCAACTACAATTTCGGAGTAAACAATTCTAGCAGGAGCAGTGTGACATTCTCAGCCTCTGAAGAGCAAAGTGATGTTATGCATAAGGAAATCATTTGGACGCCTTTGTTCATGATGCTAATTTTAATGCAAGGAGTTATATATTTCTTATTTTCCATTTATCTGTTCATTAAGCTTGATGATTAACAAATATATTCACATTCCCATAATCCTTAATATTAACGTTACATATTTCGATCCAAGTTGTGTCGAAAAATTCTCTTTTGCCCGACAAGGAACTAATCTACCTTCATTCGAATATTATGCGTAAATATTGTCATGGAGTTTTAAATTTAAAAAAAATTTGCAGATCTTTGGCAGTTTCCATCGTACGGCATATTGCTGATACAAACAACACCTAATATATTTATTGTACAAAAAAAAATTATTAAAAGCTCATAAAATACATTGAAATCTCAATCTTATTTTATGAACTTGAATAATTTGTCTTTCTCAGCGTTGGAGTATCTATATTTTAATTTACATCTCAATGGTCCAGTGCATTTCTTTCATACTCTGGAATGACCTTTATATTTTTATTATTAGAGACTAAGATTTTAAGAAAAGTTTGTCTATGATTCTGAATTTTTAATTTATAATAAAATTATTTTCATCCCAGAAAAAATTGCCTAAATATAAACATTCATTTACAATTATTTGGAGTTTTGTATCATTTTTTAAGATTATAAAATACATATTAAGCCTTTCTGAAAACTTTTATACTGCAAATACAAATTTTGTTATTTGTGCTAGGCGGATCATTTGAAATCTATAACATATTTATAACCTAGCATTTTGGTGTATAGATCTTTCACTATACATGTCCATGTTACATATAATATTTTCAATATCACAAAGCTTTAACTTTGACATGAAAAATAAATTAATTTGAATCTACAATAAAAAAAATTTTATATTAAAAATTAAACATTGCTATTTTTCATCTTGTTTTTTCTGATGAAGTGGAAATTTATAATTATTTTAAACTACAAATTTATTAAAAATTTTCTATACAGTCAATTTATAACGCCTTTTATGGAAATGAATTTAAATCATATGTTTATGAAGGATAGTTTTGAACAATATTGGAAATTCTATCAGAAATTTTAAAAATACTTATACTATTATAAAGATTAGCACATAACGATAGATTAGCACTGTTACACATTTGTATTATGTTATTTAATGCAATTGAAATGACTAAATTCGTATTAGGAATAAAAACTTAACATCTTAAAAAAATAGTATTTAAATTTCGAGATGATTATGGAATTTTGTTATTAAAGATATAGTTAATGTACCAAACCGTAACGGCACATATTCATTTTAATAAAATTCAAAAAATTAAATCAAAAAAAAGAAATTTATTAAAAATCAAAATATTTTCTTGTATTAAATTTTACATAGTAAAAAAATTTACCTCAAAATTCATTTAGAAAAAATTTTTTGTATGATAATAATAATGGTAATAACTACTGATTTCGAAAAATTGTATATTAAAAAAAAAATATATTAATTTACTCATCTATTCATTTGAAAAACTTTCAAGTTTAAATAAATTATATATAAATAGTTAAGCAATATCAAAGATTTTCGGCACTGCGATATCAATTTTTTCCGAATTTTTTTCAGTAGATTTTGAATCATCAAAAAGTGAAAAAAATGTAACAATTTATAATTGTTCTAAAAGTAGCAACACAATATTTGTTAGGGTAAATATTTATATCTGGTTAATTTTAATAAATATTTCCGCTTTGGTTGATTGTTATAAAGCCAATCGGTAGTTTTACTACTGGTTAGATCATATCTATTCCTTTATAAGCTGGATACACAACCACATAAAAAAAAGTTTATTTTGGTTCTCAAGTGAAGATTGATACATTTATTCCCAGTTTCTTATAAAATTATTGCAACTAGGAAGTAATTTTAAGAGATACTTAAATGATTATGAAACAAATATTCATGCGAATTATATACTGTAATTTTATAAATATTGTTTTAATAAAGCATTTTATATTAAACTCCAACTTAATGACTGGTCAGTTCTGATTTGGGAACACCCAACTATGTTGTTGTGGATTGTAGGTGTAATCAAGTCGAAAAACTTCATGTGGTATAACATATGGGGTTGAATCCGATGTTTTCATATGAAATTCTTTTACACTTCCATCGGAATATTCACTATAAACCGGCATTGTCTTATCCATCCCTTTCACGCTTGAAATCATTTGCACATTGACATTCATATTTTGCAGTCCTGAATTTGTAAACATTTCATTTCTTTTAATGTTACTATTTCTCTGATACGATTTGTTAATTTTTTCGTTTTGTTGTTGAATAACATCATTCACATCTGAGAGCTGCTGCGGCTGATGCTGTTGAGCCTGAACCTGCAGAGGTTGGGATTTGTTCACTTCATTCGTCGCGGTATTAGAAACAACGGTTTTTCCAAAATCAAGATGAAAATCCGAATGGAATATTTTTCGATAACGATATTCGCACACAGGTTCAAGACCTTTCATTATCATTTCCTCTCTATAAGATCTGTACATTGTCCGAATATTAAGCAGTCCAGGCAGCAACTCAACCTTTTTAGGTTTTCGCTTCCCAGTAAACCCCGCTCTTCTCCTGAATCCATTAATATGTTCACGAACCAATCGTATTTTCTCGATTGGTATTTTATTTACTTTATTGCTGTGTCGCCCTCTGAAAAATGATTTTTAAATAAAACTTAAAATTTTATAGCATCAAACCTTTCATTCAAATTTTACAAAGGCTTGCTTATTAGGCAGGTTTCTTAACCACATTGATCAAATTTAAAGAATTTTTATCATTAAGAAATTTTTACATAATTATAATGATAATAATAACTGAGTTCACATTAATTACTAAAGATGTGAAAAATATTAAGTAAAAAAACTTAATTTATCATTTCCTTAGTAATAGTTTTTATTTAATAAATTAGTTTGATAAAATTTTAATATAATTAATAAGGTAAGTCAAATTTATTCTTAGTAAAAAAAAATTAATAAATGATATCACCTTTCATCAAAACCTGTATTTCCAATTTCTTGTTTTTTCTTCAGCAGCCGATCTAACCGTCCATTGCTGATTGCATGCATATTTAAAAAGGCCTGTTTACAGACTTCAGTATCCACACCATTAACAGTGACATGAAAGTTTCGACTAAAAAATCTCCTGCTAGGGAGGCCATCCTTTTTATAGCAATGTTTTGGCAGAAATATTCTAACACAACCAGCTGAAAAATAATCAAGTAAAATTCCTTATGTTTTTAAGATATTCTGAAATGAGATCATAAAAGGAAGATAATCATACCAATGTAAGCATTTTGAAGCGCATGATCCCCCAATTTCCAAAAATTTTGAAATATCTTTTCACAAGCTTCTGTACCAATTTTTATATAACATTTCTCTTTACAAGTACAAGGAGGGCCAAGCTTTTTCCTTTCACATAATTCTCCATTTGCTTTAATATATTCTAAACCTGAAAATTAATATTTTTAATGCAAAAAATATTTTCATTGGAGAAAAAGGGGTGAAATGTTTTAGTACAAATGTTAAACAACTGGACTTTACTATTGATGCGTAACATTTTTACAGATTTTGAACATAATTAGGAAATAATTAATACCTTTGTTTTTATTTCTTTTACGAACATTTTGTTTCCAATTCTCTGGATTGCGCTTCCTCAATTTACTTCTTCCTTCCTCTTCATCATGTGAATCATTATAAGAGCAGTGGTTTTTATTTTGGCTAACTTCAATTGTTTTGACTAACTCCTTATCATAGTCAATGTTTGTATTATGCACACCATTAATTGATAAGTAATCTAATTTTTCCTGTCCTGTATTTAATAATGTTTGTGTTGATGAATCCATTTAAAACAAAAAATAATCATCAACCAACTTCTTAAATTTAAAAGCTTTGATTCTTGAGATAGGTCCTAACATATCTCAGTATTTTAAATGCAGCAGATATCAAATATTACATAATTTATTTAAAAAAAAAAGCGATTTCAAATTGTAAATAAACAAGATTTATATACTAATGAAAGGAAAGCCATTTTTTTTGCTGCGGAAAAGACATTGACGCAAAGAACATTCCTTAAGTAAAGTGCGGCAAATTTATTCTGCTCTGTTTGAATGGTTATTAGTAAATCTTGTAAACGCATTCAATCAACTAAAGTATGGATTTACTAGGTTCAATTCTGAATTCCATGGACAAACCACCCACTTGTTCAGATAAGCAAAAAATTCTGCTTAAAAGTGAGTATTTTTTTCGAAGCATATACATTTCCTTGTATAAAAATAATCCTTGTTGCAAATCCCCGCTCTTATGAGTTACAGGTTCTTTTCGAAAAAGTACATTGTGTGTCCATTGCTATCTAATATTCTTAGTAATTATAATGCTTAATTTAAACATGTGTAAAACTATTAATTATTTTTTAATACATAAGTATTATTTGTTATTGCTAAGTTTTGTTTCCCTTAAGTAAATGAGCACATTTCATAGACTAAAAATATTTAAATCGTTAAAATATATATTTTTTTTTTTATCTTATAATAACTATAAATGCAGGATTTATAAATTTTCTATAAATTAAAGCATAAATATCTATTAATGATTCATAAGGTATCATGCAGATAATTTAATTAGTGAGCAGTTAAGTATTAGATGTAGTTATAATAATTGCTTTGAGAAAAATATATTTAATATTAACTAATGAATATAAAGTTTTGTATGTATTATGTATTATCCTAAAGGGAATAAACTTTATTCCCAAAGAACTATAGCAATAAAATTGATTTACTTTTTTCATTCTTAACAACTTTTTAAGCTTACTCAATTGCTTTTAAATTAGTTTTCAATTATGTTATAGTTTTGCAATATATAAATTGTATTAATTAAGCCTTTTTAATTATAAAAATTGCCCTTAGGATTTCAGTGTATTGTTCTTTTCTTTTACTTAAAGCTAATTAATATTATTTTTAAATTGTTCATCATATATATATTTTATTATTATATTTTATGCTTATTTATAAGTTTCTGTAGGTATAATTTCTTAAACTAGTGTCTCATATGAATAATTGTCAATTTTAAAAATCAAAAAAAGTAAATTTTCTTTAATTATAAATACAGTTAGGTTGACAAAAATCTTTTTTATTTATAACATTATTAATGAAGTACTGAATTTTTAACTGCATTATTTTCAATATCAAGTTGTAAAAATATTTTAATTGAAGTAAAATATCTTTTTTTTTATACATTTAAATATTCATAAGCAAGTTCAAAACTGTTGAACTTTAGATTTGGTATTACTCTACATATATATAATAAAATTTTTAAATTTATCAGTTCACTGCAAATATATATTACAGAACAAAAGGAGGAATATTTGAAAAGGAAAAAGGCAGAACAAGAGGCTTTAAAAAAATTTAGGGAAAAAATACAAGATAAGATAAATAAATTTATTCAAGATGGATCTCAGACACGTTATGAATTTGAACCAATGGAAAAAGTATATAGAAGTATTGTGTGAGTAAATTGCCCATCATATGATTTGAAAGATACATATAATTTTATTAATTTCTTTGAAGGTATTTTATTTGCCATAATTAACATTCTAGTTTCTTATTAATTTTATTTAAAAACATTTTCATTGCAGACATGATGTGGCAGAAATAGCAGGCATAGGTACTTTTTCACTGGGTGAAGAAGAACTTGATAGGCGAATATTCATTTACAAGAAAGAATTTGCACCTTGTGATGAGGAATTGGCAGCACTGAGAAGAGGTGAAGAATGGGATCCAGATAAAGCTAAGTTATTAGCTAAGCAGGTACTTATGAAATTATTTGTAGATTTTTCTAATTTAATTATAAAATGAGCTAAATTAGCAGATAATTTTAAATTCTAATGAATTTTTAAGAGAGAATTAGAACAGAAAGAGGAAGAAGAAAGTTTAAAAAGGAGGAAGGAAAAATTTGAGCCATCAACTAATTATAAGGATAAATACTCACATTTAATAGGTACAGCTGCTGCAAAGGATGCTGCCCAAAAAACACAGTTTAACAAGCAATATGGCTTTGGTAAGTTGAATTTTTTTATGTAATTAATATTTTTATATATTAAAATTTTATTCCTTGCTTTTTTTTAATGTTTCCTTTAATGTCAACTTTTATTTCCAAGTACCTTCGGAAAATAAACGAGATCAAAGATCAATAGAGCAGACCTTAGCAGATATACAGTCAAAGAAGAGAATGAAAATATCTCAACAAGAATCATGATGAGATAAATAGTAAAAAACTAATTCTTTTATAGTTAATTATGTTTAATGAGACTTTTTCTTTTCTCTTAAACTTTAAATTGTAATTTTGAAAATTTTCATTTAAATTTTGACTTGTAACAATCTTAACTTTAAGATCATATAAGAAAAATTTTCAATTACAAAATACTTTTTATGGTAAGCTTAACTTAATTTATTTTTCATGTATTATCCTAAATTGAAGTAAGACATGCTTTTGTTTTGTACAATATTTGATTTATCAATAAATATCATCTATTGGTAAAAGTATTTTTTCTATGAAGTCAATTTTCAATTTATTTTTTTTATGTCATATACGCCATTGTAGTATAATAGAAACAATATTAAACTGAAATTTTTAATCTGAAGGAAAGATAATGAAATTATAAAATAAATTCACTACTGTAATCAGTTAAAAAAAATAACTGAAAAAAGCCAATAAAAAAAGTAGAAGCTATTTAGAAATTGAATTTAAAATTCTCTAACATATTCATTGAGTATCACATATTATTCCATAAATTGCAAAAATACTTTGTCAAATTGATCTTGATTTATCTTTTTTTTTTTATGTAGTGATTAGGAATAATTGAAACTGACAATAGGTTTAATCTCTTGTTAAATTTTGTTCAATGGTAAAAGTAATTTACTATAACTAAAGCATAATTTGCCTTCAATCACTATTGATTAAATAAAATTCTTGTTTAGATACTATTAACCTTTTTTATAATTCAATTAACTTTTACATTGTGAACAAAATTCTACAACAATTATGTTAAATGAATTCAAATCAAAGTTTGGAATGGATTACATTCCTTTTATTTAGAACTAATGAGTGGTATTAGTTGCATTTTTTTTATATTTGATTAATGACATATTAGTTTATAACCAATTAAATTTAATATTTAAACTCAAATTATGCTTAAAATGGAAATATGACTCAAAATGAATAAAATTTTTAGAGCTGATTACATTTATTAATTATAAATATTGAAAATTTAGATATTCAATTTTATTAAAAAGCTTATTGTTTTGAACGTGGCTTAATAATATTTTAAAAATTTAAATTTTTAGTGATACCAAAGAGAAACTATAAACAAATTAGATTCAAAACATGCCATCATAATACAACGAATTGAAATGTATAGATTCCATTTTATCATAACTGGTAATAGTTACGAAATAAAATTCCTCGCTATTAACTAATAATACCTTTTAAATTTCCAATGATCTAATATTAGGGTAGTGGCTCATTAAATTAATATTAGCGGAGGAATATTTCTAGTATTAAAAAATTAAGTTATAGTTCATTTTAAGTCTTATCATACTTTATTTTAGCTGCATTTAAACTATTGATAATTTAGAGGACAATTCAGTAACTATTGGCTTAAAAATTCAGGAAATCCTGGAATTGAGACATTTTCTTTAAAAGATGTTATTTTGTAAAATACAGGAACTTTCATCTTAATGTTTGTAACATTTACTAAAAGTAATGTTTGATCGGATTAGCGCGAAAACAAGAATAAAAAATTTCTCCCAACGAGGTTGGCAGTTCTGCCGTGATGGCTTCCACAACATGTTTTCTTATTCGCACTTTTTAATATCATATGCATTTATGTTTGTGATTGAAGCCAATTTTTATTTGATTTATTTTCTTCAATTATTTTTAAACTTTTATTCATAATATATGCCCTTTTAACATAATTTATTTTTATTTATGGAGCTTATAAATTGTTTCTGTGACACACTGTCGATAATAATTAGACAGGCATAGCCATTATAGTTGGTGATCCTCAAAAGCTCCTGTACCGCTATAGGCGGGAGGCAAAAATAAAAAAATAGTTATGACGTGAAAAAAATCAAAAGATATATCCTTTTTACGAAATTTTTTAAATTTTCATGCTAATTAGGCATGAATAAAATGAAGGGCAAAATTGTTGAATCTGCTGAAGAAAAACTGACTTCCACGTCTGTTGACTTTAAGAATATTGATTCGGATTCCGAAGATGAAGTTCAAGTATGTATTATTTATTTTTTAGTTCTGGACTTTGATAAAGTAATCAGTGTTTGGTGTAAATAATTGTCAGATGTTTATTTTTTCATGGTTAGAAATCTTTGTCGTTTTTGTTAATTAAAAAATTTTCAATACTTAAATGGGTTACAATCTTTTCTTTATTAAAATTTTTTTTTAAAATAATGTTTTAATAAAAAATTTTGTAAAATATTTAGAAATTAAGAAATGGAGGTTGTTAAAGTTTTCTCAGAAATATAATTTTGATTAAATATTTAAAGTTTAAGAATATGCTTTACAATTGACAAACATAATTTTAACATTTCACATTGTTAATAGTTTTCAATAATTATAATGCTTACATAAATAAAATTTTTGTTTGAAATCACCAGATGAAATCACCATCATACCATCAAAATAATGCTTCATGTAACAGTTCTAAAAATAGTTGTGGATGTATACCAGTACCATTTGAAAGAGCAGCACCTCATTCGTGGATATGTCCATGTTTTGATTCAGATATTTTAGAAACTCAATTTAAAATCAATTCTTTTAAACCATTTACCAAAAGATTTAGGTGAGTTTTTATTGTCATTTTATTTCATTTATAATAGCAATATAAAAATTGTTTTTAATTAAAATTGTTTCCAGTGTTTGTTTCTTTATCTGAAAATATATGTTAGAAACATTACCTTATTGTAATACAAGAACTTTGTATTTTTAGTTAATGTAAAAGTATATTTTATAAAAACATACTTTACAAAAGCATGATAATGTAAAAGTTTTAAACTTTTAAGATTTATGTCAGAATAATAGTTAATTAAAAATTAATTTTTCAGTCTTCAATAAAAAAATTCTTTACTTTTACTTAAGACCATGGTCTTCTGTTATATTTATCATGTAATTTTTATAAGTGAGCTTTAAATTTATTTTAAAGTGTTATTTGAAAAAATACTGATAAAGAAAATAAAATATTGAAGACAGTTGTTTTGCCTAATTAAACAAATAAAGTTAAATCTTCAGTGAAGACAAGTTGTTTGACTTGGAATGTTTTTTTCATCTTATTCAAATCTTTGAAACATATTTTTATTCAGATAATGGTAATTAGTAAATTAAATTTTGTATTATTAAATCATTACATTAAATATAATGATTGAAATATAAGTAAATGTGATTCACAAAATTCATAGATAATTAAATAATAATGATTGTGCCTTTTGCCATTTCATGTAAATAGTAATGACTAAAGAAATACTGAAAAGGTGATGTGTGGACTTGAATAGAAATGAAAAATGTATTTCTGTATGGATTCATTTCAACTGTTTCATTCATCTAAACGGGAGGAAAAAAACACGGGTTTGTCCTTTCCGGTTGAAAGTGCAAGATTTCTTACTATATATTTCGCTTAACGCTGCGGTAACTTCATTTACTTTTTCGATATTTCAAGGCTTTAAAGCAAATCAAAAAACTTGGTTTTATTTATTTTATACACAATTCCGTATACATTACACTCTTCGATATAGCTCTCAACTCACATCTGAGCCATCATTCGAGTGTTTTGTCAATATATTAGATTTCCTTGCGACTTTATCGTTTCTCAGCCCAAATACCGCTTTATTTTTCCATTTCCTTACAGAAGATAACCGTTATTTCAAATTGTGTAAATTAAAAAACTCTCGCACTCAAGTTATAATTTTGCCGACCTTGAATATGCCCACTATCGTATTAAATGATGTAAAAACATCGAAGTATATTCTCTCATGATGATTGGTACAGAAGGAAGTGAAAATTTGTAATGAAGCATAAACATAAATCTTAGGTTTAAAATTAGAAGATCATAATGCTTGTCAAGCGCACAGGATTCCATTTTTGTAACATAAATGTGATAAAATCTTTTTATTCTTCTCCATATTGTCAATTTTCCTTTGTTAATGAAAACAAAAAAATAAAAGGATAAGTGGAAAGTAATTTTTTGTATAGACCGAATTTATCCCTCAATCCTCTCATATAAAATTTCCTTTTTCACCTATATCTGAGCTTTCGTTCATTGGCAAATATTCTTTCTTCTCATTTTATCCATTCTGTCGATATGATCCTTGTTCCTATGGCGCTCATATATTTTTTCGAAGAAAGATGGGGATGTATGTGAAAATACTTAAAAAATTAAGAGTGAAAATATTTGCATAAATGAATTCATCATGATAGGACAACGCTTGAAACTATTTACAGTTAAATCTTTCTTAACGTTTCCGTTGCTCTTTTTCAGATTTGCCTTAGTGTATGTTATGTTCGTATCAACGACCTGGTTATTATACCTTACATGTTTGCCGGACGCTGAGGTTATCAAATACGAGTATCTCATATTTACGCAGCAGTTTCTCACAGCAGCCTGGATTTTGTTCCTGACCTTCAGGGACATCTACCATTCCCGGAGCACTTTGGTGGCTGCGGGAGCGGCCATTCATCTCGTGCTAACCTCACTCCTCTTCACATTCTCTGGAGGTACCTCGACGGTCTCTCATTTCACCATTATTTGCTCTGTTATTTTGGTCATCTACACAATTGTACCTCTTCCTCCGTATGTGTCGTTGATCATTTGCATTCTGTTTTCGATTTTTTTCGAGACTATAACTCTCTTGGTCCAAAGTAAAATAACAACATTCGGTTTTGGGTAAGTACTCCAAAGATTCTTTAATAAATTACTTCCATATATATATATATACATATACTTTTATATATATATACTTTATATATATATATAAACATATACATAAAAATTTAAATTTAAGTTGTTATATGAGAGGACCTAATTTGGACTTAGATTATCCCTCTATGTTTATATGATTAAAATCTTAGTAGATTTAATATATTGAGAGGGAAATTTTTTTACATATGTATTTTTTTTCTGTTTATTGTACATATGTATCATTTTCCGTTTACTGTATAAATCGGAAACAAAAATCTCATTTGATATGTGTGAAAAATATAGCAAACTATGTTTTGCACACAAAATTGAAGAACAGCAGATTAAATGGTATAAAAAGTAATTTGTGTGAACGCAGGACTCTTAATTCTTGTAAAAATTGTTATTAAATTATAATTCTGATGATTTTCATGCTAAGAATATCACATCAAATTATACGTAAATATTTAAATTTAAGTAAGATTGTGTAAAAGCTTGGCGGAATACATCAATAACTTGAGTTTATTACCTTTTCATTGCAGTTACATAATTCGAATTTTGTGCCACATTTGCGTTCACGCTATTGGTTTTCATATTCTTGTCATGACTCATGTCCGTGTCCGAGGGACTTTTATGAAGGTAAATGGGAAATAAATATTCTTAATTAAGAAGGATTATTCCTCGGCAATAAAAAGAAGATTAGATTAAAATAACAATAAATCCAGCTGTAAATCTAAAATCCTTTCCGCAGATCTCCTTCAAAAGAATTACTAGCTTTCCTTGCATATTTGTGTGTTTGTTTAATTTAACTTGTTAATATTCGGTGTTGTCTTCATTTTTTTAATATTATTTACAATTAGTAATTTAAATTTTCTGTTTTTACTATTGTAAACTCAATTACTTTATACAGATAACTGAATGCACTAATTAAATCATTGATAATATTGCTTAATATCCCGAAATATACAAGCATGACAAATAATGGATTTACGACCTGCATTTGCATAGTTTACTACTGTAAAATTTATCATATCAAAATTTAGCTAGTCACGCAATTAAAAAATTCACTTTGAATAATCGGAATCATCGGATAAATTTAAAATTAAATAATATTATTTCTCGTATGCATTAGTAATTTTATCGATTAGAAAATATATAGCATTATCGATATCAAAATATCTTAAATTTTCTGTGGATTTGATACATAAAAAAAAAGTGTACTAAAATATATAGTTTGAATCAGTTTAATTTATTATTAAATTGCCTTGTTCTTGCACTTTAGTTATTAGCAATTAAAATTAAATTTTGTACTCCGATTAATATCGTTATTACGATTGATCTTTTCACTTACATTTTTTAGGTTGGTCAGCGATCGTTAGTAAGACAGCAACTAGAAATGGAAAAGCAGTTAAAAGAAAAAATGATTCACAGTGTGATGCCTCCGAAAGTAGCTACCTCTCTCCTTAGCACCGAAAATGGTGAGAACAATACTATGGCAAAGAACGCAAATCATCCTTTCAGGTAATTTTTAAATGCAAAATTTTAAATAATTGATAAATATTACAGTAATTGTTCTGCCATTCACATCATTTTCGCTGTTAAAATATTTTCCAGATCGCTATTCAGGCCGTTCAATATGTCTCGAATGGAAAATGTGAGCATTTTATTTGCAGACATAGTTGGGTTCACGAAAATGAGTTCAAACAAAACGGCGGAACAAATAGTCGATATTTTGAATGATCTTTTCGAAAGATTTGATGATCTCTGTACGGAAAATGGCTGTGAGAAAATTTCAACGTTAGGGGATTGCTATTATTGCGTTTCTGGATGTCCAGAACCGCGAGAAGATCATGCGAAATGTTGCGTAGAAATGGGTTTGGGTAAGATGTACAGGATAATTCGTCATTTATATAAAAAGGCATTTAGAACTAGACTTTCAGCAAAATAATACTGTTATTTATAGCAATGATAGATGCCATTCACGATTTCGATGAAGAGCGTAACGAAGACGTTAATATGCGGGTTGGTGTTCATACGGGTACAGTTCTTTTCGGAGTTGTCGGCATGCGTCGCTTTAAATTCGACGTATGGTCTAATGACGTTACTTTTGCTAACAAATTGGAATCTACTGGTGTTCCTGGTCGAGTCCATATATCAGAACAGACTGCTAACTTCTTGAACGGCGTCTACAAATTGGAAGAGCGACATGTAGTCGAAGGTATTATTATTATTATTATTATTATTATTATTATTATTATTATTATTATTATTATTATTATTATTATTATTATTATTAATCCCTATTATACCTGATAAATTATGAATGAAATATTTTTTTTGCTACATACATAGAATCCATTTTTGTTATGTTTTCATTAAATAACGAAAAATATGAATAAATTGCATACTTCACAGGCTTTAAGACATTCCTAATTGAATCCAGGGTAAGAGACATCGTCAAAGAAATGATTCCGTTTAGCGGAATTGCGAAGACTTTCGTTAAATTTCACGATAACGGAAATGTTAGAGACAGAGTCTACTCGTGCAATACCTCAAAAAAGCCTCATTATCTTAGTTTAATAACATCAAAGAACAGGTGAATTCCAGCTTCTGTATAATTGTATTTTTTTCTTTTTTGGGTTCTAATGAAATCTGCTTTTTTACATCTAGGTTAAAATTTACTTCTCTGCCGACCGTCCTAACTTCCAGTGGCGTTACAGATTTTTCTCTAAAGAAAAATTTTTCAAAATGGTTGTCATTAACAAGGCTTAAAAAAGATGCCACCAACTATAATTCTGCTTCGGCAATGGAGTGCAGGTTAAGCAATAGAAACCTTAATATCAGCTCAGTGGTCAGTATTATTTTTCATCTATCTTTAATACTAAAAATTGTTATTAACAAATTGAATTTTTTTCACTGAAAATAAAATTTTCAATTTTTTAACACTTTGTAACAAGTGCCAATAGATATTTTAAATTTTTGAAAAAATTTTTTGAATTAAATTTTTCTTATATTATAAAAGGCTACTTAATACAAAATTTCAAGATGGCTTTTTAAAAATAAAAGTAAAAAATTTGTGCAATAAATTTTTTGACATTTTCTGAAACGTTAATCATCAAAAATTAGTATCATAGCTTTGTTGTGAAATAATACAAATAGTTTTCATATAACAAATACCAAAATTAACTGAAATATCATTTGCAGCCCCAGCTGAACCATAATTAATATAATTAATTTTTAACTCGCTTATTTTTTTATCTACCGTGTGAAAAATTTCAATTTTGATACGGATTTTAGGGGTCCTATTCTTCGGCATTTTGTTCAAATAAGTTAGACATCCCTAAAGTGAAAAAGAATGCTGAAGAATTCAGTTTATGCGCTTCCGTGAGTAGCAGAAAAGATTCCGGTATTCGGAGTACAAGTAGAAGGAGTAGCATTCAGCAACAAGTAGGGAAATTTTCAAATATATTTATTTTTATTCATCAATTTTTCCTTCTAATAATATAGGTATAATTTTAGATATATTTAATGAATGAATTGGCTTCAGGAGAATTTTTAACGCATCGCGTTAGTGGATATTATACTTCAAGCCAATCATCTTTAGCTCCTTTCGAATCAGGTACGTCCAAAGTACAAAACAAGCCTATAAAAAATTTTAAACCTTAGATAAGAGATTTACATAGAACTTTCAGCCTAGATTCATTTATTAAATAAAAAGTTTATCGAATAGTGTGCTTATAAGAAATGTGTGTTATGTTATTTATTAAATTTAAAACAAATAATTTTATAACTTTTTAAGATGTCAGATATTCATAAGCTATTGAAATTTTAATTGTTATCAAAGTAAACTAATTTATTAGAAATTTTATTAAAATTTCGTAATTTTTGTATTGCTGTTTAAATTGCTTAAACATATGATTATTGCGATTAATCATATCTTTTATCATTTAAAACAGTTTTATCTTACATCTTGACAGTAAATATTTTATTCATTTCAGATTGTGAAAATGGTAAACATTCGGAAACCCATAATTTAGGATCTTGTTATTGTCGTTCAAGAAAACAGTCTGATTTGCAGTTGGTGCGATGTATTAATGATTTGTCCCAGAATACTTATGTAGTGGAGATCCCCTTACATCCTGTGACATTGTTTTTTAAAGACAAAAAGACTGAAAAGGAATATAGAGCAAATGCCCACAAGATGTATGAGAATCTAGGAGATAACCCTGTTACACTTTCCACAACCAGGTAATTTTAAAAATTGTCATGAAATAATAATACAATAACACGACGGGATATTTGGTAATAATAAATTCAGCCAGTTTGAAAATATATTTTAAAAAGTTGGATCTTTTCTCTGAATTTTCTCTTACATTGCCATCTTTTGGGTCTAACGGATGCCTCATACTAATTCTCTTCGTGTTTTTCATCCTCTAGGTTCAACACCTACTTCGATATACTCATATCTGCGTTCGTACTCATTTGCACCACTATATCGCTGTATGTGCTCTACATTCCTTCCGCTTATTTTGTCGTTGTCTCCGTTTCTGCACTCCTCATTCAGTTCGTCGCATTAATATTGTGCCTTATTCTAGTGGCCAAAAAAAACAGTTGTAAATTCACAGATACGACGAAAAGTTTAGGTAAACATATTGTCAATTTGTATTCGGAATGGTATCCTTGGCATTTATTTGGTGGTATAATAGTAAGCCTTCCGATATTTGTTATTTTGACAAATTTTACATGTCACTCAATGGATTCCATAGACTTAACCGCAGTGAAAAATTATACTTTTGATTTTTTAAACACAGATGATAATAGAAAATTATTATGGAACGTTGAACTTCGTGATCATTACTATACGTTTTTGATACTAGTCGGATTGGCTCACTTTTGTAATTTTACTCAGCTTAACTGTCACATGAGGAGCTTTGTGGCTCTGATATCCGCAATTATTTATCTCGTCATTATAAATAACGAAAATTACCAATATCATAATAAAAATTACGTGTCCGCAGTTTTCGTTAGTCAGTTTTTAGAGAGAAACATATTTTCAAGCCCAATAGAAAATGCGAGTTACCATGAAATATCCCTCTGCTGCGCAGAATTCAAGGATATAATGGCAAATCTCACCTCTGGCTTCGATGCTCAAAAATATCACGATTTGGGCTCGGAATTTTTGCATCTTTTTTACACAAATCATTACTCCGGCAGCAAATACTATGCCACCGAGGAAGGCTACGAGTTTTTATCAAATTTGAATAAGAGTAAGCTCGTCGAATGGAGCGAAGGCAGCTGGTTGAGCAACATCCTGCACGATATCGGAAAGAACGTATTGACTCACAATTCATACGAATCCGTGCTCAACATAGTCATTATACTGATTTTGGTAATTTTACTGAACAGGGAATTCGAAATAAGTTATAGAATGAGCTACTACTGTAACACGGAATCAAGTAAAGATAAGATGAGAGTCCAGAACCTGAAGGACCAAGCCGACTGGCTGCTAGAAAACATAATTCCGAAGCATGTGATCTCGGAACTGAAAAATCATGCGAAATATTGCGAGAACCATTCCAACGTTGGCATCTTATTCGCGAGCATTGTAAACTTTCACAAATTATACGACGAAACGTACTCAGGAGGAAAGGAATATCTTAGGGTTTTAAACGAATTGATATCGGATTTCGATGAATTGCTAGATAGAGTGGAACAGTTCAAGAACGTCGACAAAATAAAGACGATCGGAAGCACATTCATGGGAGCTAGTGGATTGAATCCGGAATTGCGGAAAAAGAACGGAAGTGAGTACGATCACATTTTTGAGCTGATGGACTTCGCCCTGGCTATGTATAAGGTCGTCGACGAATTCAACAGCGATCTGCTTGGTTTTACTTTGATACTCAGAGTCGGTTTCAACATTGGAGAGGTGACCGCGGGCGTGATCGGTACCAGTAAGTTGTTTTACGACATTTGGGGAGATGCGGTAAATGTTGCCAGCAGGATGGATTCAACGGGTGTAGACGGTCGAATTCAAGTCCCATTTTCAGCACTGAGCATACTCTCGCAAAGGTACAGTTTCGAGCCTAGGGGATCGGTCTACGTAAAAGGCAAAGGTGACCTTTCCGTCTATTTGTTAAAAAAGTAAGCTTTAATTTCGGGTCGCTTATTTTACATGTGGATAAAGAGAGCAGAAATATTTTTCTTATAATATGTAATATATAATACTTTCCGTTTTATGGCATTTAGATGTGATTCGAAACGTTGTAACCCTTGAGTTAGAAGGAAAACAAATACCCGAAAGTAATTCGTTGATGGTTAAAGAAGTATGTTGGTAAAATTACAAATTTGAGACTGATAATTAGGAATAATAGTGATGCAAAATGTCTAATAAGTATTTGAGAGTGTTTTTCTTTTAAAA
This sequence comes from Ricinus marginatus, assembly GCA_028565995.1. NCBI lineage: Eukaryota > Metazoa > Arthropoda > Insecta > Psocodea > Ricinidae > Ricinus > Ricinus marginatus. The sequence goes on along the minus strand of JAOWBB010006375.1, from coordinate 8,957 downwards.
AAACCGCCAAATAAGAGAGTATGGTATTAGGTTTTATTAATAATTTTTTCCAAAAAAAAATATGAGTAAAACGGGAAAGCAGTATTTGATTCGCATTCAATTGTAACAAGTTATTTCCCCGTGGGTTCAGGCAGTGCCTGATTTTTGTGATTTTCGATGTAAGTGGGAGCGATTTTCAACCATTTACGGTTGTTTAATGTGCCATAAACTTTGTGCCTTAATAGCAGAAATACATGTTCCCGTCTTGTTGCTTTAAACGGGGAAGTATGGTGGGTTATGAAATTTATCGCGATTATATAGTGGGCTTTAACTCATTAAGCGAAAGTGATTTTACATTAAGAACCAGTATAGTAGGAAGAATCGCATTCAGAAACTGTGAATGTGCCTCATTGTTCAAGTTTAACCATGGGTCGGGAGTCTTTGCATGAATTTTTTCATTTCATTCAGCCCATTTTTCGACAGCGCGGTATCGAAAAAATGGAAGTTTTATGCTTTCGGACTGATGGCAGATTTTAAAACTCCCTTCTTCCACAGTAAAGTTTTCGGGAAAATGAAAAGAAAAACTGTGAACATGTTTTTTAAAATTTTTTTTATTGAAAATTTAACGCGGAGTCAGTAAGCGGCATCAAGCTCGTTGTTCCAAAATGCATTTTGGTTCAAATTAATTTTTTTTTAAAGTATTATTTTTAAAATTTTACAATTATTTTATATTATTCGTTTTGCTCAATAATTCTATCAGTCCAAAAGAGTGTCCCAATAGTGACTCGAACTGAATATGATATATTTTTTAAGCTAATTTTGACAATATTGACTTTGTTACGGGATCAGTGATAATGCTCAGACAAACAGAATAAAAGTTATAATTTTTAGAATTTTATAGCAATTGGTGTTAATAAGATTTTAATTTAAATCCACAATTTCACGAAAAAAATGCTTTAATAACCTGAAATTTTTTCAGTAACGATAATACATTAACTACATTTTCATTTTAAATATAACTATATCGTGATTGGATACATTTATAAATTATATCTAATATTTCGAAGTATAAATAATCATGCTCGGAAAATAGAAAAACAAGAAAAAGAGAAGTTATACGTACATCCATAGATATATATATGTCATATGTATTACTTATATATGTATTTATTCATTATATATATATATGCATATGATAAAATATGAAAACTCATTTTTAATTTTATTTAATATATATATAAATGATTCATATACATTTTTGAATAAGAAGTCAAGTTAGTGAAAAGTCGGAAAAAAGCTGAAAATGAAGCTGGTATTTAGTCAGAGCAAGTTTGTTTTTGTATAATTTAACGATTCTAATATAATGAAAATTAGGACGGCAAAAAATAAATTAGAAAATATACGCAATTTACGTATAGGAACACATACCTTTTGCAAGTGGACGGTATTGTAACGACAATCGATGCTTTTCAGAAAAATTTTACTTATTGAATCAAACATTAAATTATATACTCAGTAAAATCCTTTTTTTTTATTCTGTCTTCCAAAGTTTTTTTCAGACAGGACCAACAATCCTTTGCAAGTGAATTACATTCATTTTTATACAGTTGACGACTAGATAATTAAATTGTTGAGACGTGATATTTGTAGTTAAGAATTAAATCTCGATTTAGTTAAGTTGGATGCTTAAGCAAACAATTTAACGATTAATCCATGGGAATTAAGAATTAAGGAGCTTCTTTATATGTGAAAGGTTGTTTCGGGATAACAAAAAAAAAAAGGCAAACGCTCTTGCTTAAGCTGCAAACTAAACTAAATATGCTGATATTAATATTTTTATTATAAAGAAAATTATGAAATGTGCACTGCTGTCCATAAATATCAGAACATTGTGATTAAGGTTAAGATTGGTGTCTAATTTGTAAAGGGTGGTTTTCTTATATTTTACTGAAGAATTCATAAGTAAGTTTGTGCATTTACATCTTTCTAATATAATACGTATGAAAGAATCTGATCGCATAGGCATCATTATATGTCATTATGAACGCCATTTTAATATATCTTCAGTCCACCCCTGAATTCATGCCTTCGTAAAAGTATGTGTTGATGCATCCCTTTTTCAAATTAGCTTCCATGTTTTGCAACAAATAGAGCACGCTGATGGATTTTAGGAGTAGTATCGTTCTCTTTTAGTAAAACAGGCCCTCTGTTATCTTCCCGCCTCACCGCCCGACGAAATGAATCATGATCCGGAAGCAGTATCGCCTCCAGCTCGAAAGTTTTATTGACTTAACAAGAAGACCTGTACATTATTTTAATGATAATGCGGACGTATAAAGGCTGAGATCTGCCTCCGTAAGCAGCAATACTCCAAACAAATGCTTCCATGATCCATGTAATTAATAGTATAGGGGATCGTAATTCGCCTAGGGGTATAAATCACCATAAAATCCTAATTCCTTTTACCGTCTTTCCATTGGCGACAGTCAGTTTGCAGACAAAGGAACTTTTCGAAGAGTATCAGGGTTAGATTGCTTAACAAACGGCGATTAAGTTTTTGCCGGAGATTCTTAAAGCACGAATCTTCTACGGCTGCCTTGTGTCGAAGAAGAATGAACATAAGCCACATCCACAGGAACAGGAACTACAGATTGCTTCCATGCCAATAACCCCACATCGTCGAAACATTTTATTCTGCATTAAAGACTGCTTTACTGGTAATGTGACATCATGAGACCTTTTATCAACTGCTACTACTTTTCTAACATTTCGTGGCATGACACGATGTCGGCGACAGCCACCAGTGCCATGACAGCGGAAGAATAGTCACTTCTTCAGTGGACACAATAAAACCATCCTGTGAAGATCGCAGATCTTTTTAACTCTGTTGGTACTCTGTTAATTGTGGACAGTCGTTTGATTTCCTGCACAAAACGAGACTGTACGTCTGTTTTGCAAAAATAAATGTATACTTTACAATTCTTGTTCGAAATTTTATCGTTCAACCTTAATTTCCTTATTCCTAATACTTTCAATCCGATGTAAAAAAAAAAAGGAAAAAGATAAAAAAAAGTAAAAATTATTTTATTGTATTTAATACGAAATTTAAAAGAGGTTTTGGAAGGTCTACAGGATGCTCCTGGAGCCATGTGAAAGATTCAGAATGTTCTCCAAACTCCTCCGGAAGTCAATTAACAGACTTTGCGGCTCCGAAATCTGACTCGAATTCGTAAAAATAAACATTTTCATGCGGGCTTGAAAACCAAAATGAACATTTAGGTAGGTTGAAAGAATTGTTCCTAATTTTAAATTTTTTCTTGTCCGGTCGCAATGTCCCTTAGCAGCTCGTAATGATGAAAATATACACCGCCGGCATCCTTCGGAGTCTCTGGCCAGCATCTGGGAATCCTGTCCGCTCAAAAGGAAGCCCAGTATCATAGTCAAGAAGACCGAATCATGTTCGGTATTCTTTACCCGAATCTCAACAGCCCGGGATTTCTCCAGGAGAGGTAAATCGGTCTTTAGTGACCCAGCACAGAAAACAGCAAACTGAAAGCTCGCAAAGGAATGGCCGCTGACTGTAAGTAAGCCACGGCCGATCCTCTTATAACCTGCATGGCACTTGAGGCTAGATTTTTTCATCTGTCAAGATTAAGCACGGTTTTGGGCAATTATTACCGTCCTAAAATCTTAGCGCAACCAATCGTGGTAGCTTTACATCCGTCGATACCAAAGAGCTAACACAGTGTCATTGTTTCAGGAGCACGAGCTTTCGGGGCCGCAACTCCGAAGAAAAGCCAACTGAATGAGGTGAAGCAAGGAAGATTGCCAGAGGAATGCCCAGCCTTTAAAGACCCGAGGAGTTTACATTTGGAAAAACTGTGGGCAGCGACTTACAAATAACGCCTCACCTCTTTGCACTTGCTGTTTACTTTAAAAAAGTGGAGTTTCGAATCAGACTGGGGAAATTTCGAAGGCAAAGAAGAAACAAAAACTTTAATCTGTGAAGTTTTCTAACTTTTTTCCGTCAGAAATAAGGCAGCGAGGGAAAATCTAGGATGATTTTAAGCGAAGTGATAAGTATGAATAATGATATTAAGTTTAATTTGGTCTTTCTTTGATTCGAATGTATTCTCTGCTCATCGTTCGGGTTCATCACAGGAGAGTAATATGTACATAAATAGATTTGAAATAATTTTGATATTTCCACTGCCAAACCGTAATTCACATGTGGATATGTAAACATGAAAATGAAATTGCACTGCGACAATTCGATTTGGATAACTCTAAATAACTCTTCGAATTGAGTTCTAATTAGAATTCCTTTCAATCGTTCGTTTATGTATCCAAAAACATTTACTGCAATACAAATAATGATAATTTTTGAAATTTTTAATGCTAAAATTTAATCTAAAACAGTCCTTTACTCTTAGATCAGCTTCACTGAAGTCATCGGGAGCAGCGGCAGGCAACGCATTTCGAAAAGGCATCCTCGTTAAAAAAGAAAAGAGGATCGTAACATTCACCTTCCTACGTCGGCGAACAATTCTCACTTGCTCCGGTCAGATCTTCTGAAAACGAAGACATTTAGCGTGAAAACCTCAAGAATGGAATGGAAGAATCGTCGTTTCAAGATCCCGACAGTTCTCCTAACGGATTTGGATTGTGCATAAATATCGCGGTTACCCTTTGCGCTCAGCAGGCAACCGAGGAGCCACGGCTACGAACTGGAGATCATCTTTCGTCACGGTGGTCACTCGTTTGGAGGACCATCCTTTGATGAAGCTGAAAACTTCTTGTTGCAATCATTTCATACTTCTGTAAGGTACGAAAAGGTGTAGGGTAAGAAATGAATGGGCATCAACTGCGTCACATCAGTTGACATCTTTAGGTATTACATTAATTTACAAATAAATTTGTGGATACATGGTGCAGGTCGCCTTCGGCAGCCAATGCTCTGGAATGTGGCCCACGACACTGTTGTTAGGAGTGTGCTTCCGGAGGATGCCCGCGTTGTTGCTTCGCTGACGACACACTGGTGATGGCGGCAGCGACGTCGGCCGAGGATGCACGAGCCAGGTTGGAGGCAGCGGCGGGCGAGGTCATCCAACGAATAGTGGAGCTGGGGCTGAAGGTAGCCCCAGCGAAAACGGAGGGGATGGCTTTCGGCCGCGAAAGAGCACGCCTACAAGAAGTAGGTATCGCCGGCACGATGGTGAAACTGACCCCCACGATGAAGTATCTGGGGATCACACTGGACGCCACGTGGTCATTTCGGCCACACATCGAGAGGGTGATCGAATCGGCAGATCGGGCGATGACGGCTTTGGCCCGGGTCATGCCCAACGTGGGAGGCCCCATACAGAAGACCCGGCTAATGTATAAAAACATAGTGGACGGAGTAGTCCTCTACCGGGCGCCAGTGTGGGCGAAGGAAGTGTGCGATAAAGATCCGCTCCGCAGGAAAATGTGGCAGGGTCAAAGGAGGTTGGCCCAAAGGATAATACGTGGATACCGCACGGTGGCGGCGCTGACAGCAGTTTTGCTGGCCGGAGTGACTCCGTGGGTGGTGGATGCACGTGCCAGAGAAAGGGCGCATCACCTACGGAAGGAGCGACGGCAGGAGGGAGAGGACCGCAGCGCAGGTGGGGCCGGATCCCGAACCATATTGAAGGAGGAGAAGGAGAGGGAGCTTGAAAAGTGGCTGACTTGGATCAAGAGGAAACACGGGAGATACAAGTGGGGCCTGACGGAGGTGATGGGAAATTGGGAGGACTGGCGGAAAAGAGAGCACGGCGAACTGACGTTCGAACTTACGCAAGTATTGACGGGTCACGGTTCGTTCGGCAAATATCTTCGTCGGATTGGGAAACGTGTGGACGCCGGACGGCAACATTGCGAGGCGTCGATGGACACGGCGTTCCACACGTTGACGGAATGTCCTCGTTGGAGGAACGAGCGACGGAGGTGCTTTCCGGGTGCACCCTGGAATGCGGGGAGAAGCATCTCAGAAGAGGAAGCGGGTGGATGGTTAGTTAAGGGGATGATAGAATCCCCTGAGAAATGGGCAAGTGCGGCCAGATTCGCCAGAGTGGTGATGACCCAGAAACTTATGGAAGAAGGAAGGCGGAGAATGCCGAAATAAGACGGAGGAGTCTCTCTTAATGAGACAGTTACAGGGTCCAAGAAATGGATCACTTCTGCCATCCGGATGTGAACCAATAGGTGTTCCCGGGTGGCGGAGGCAAGTGCGCAGAAGGAAGACAGGGGGGGTTTTAGTGGGTATGCCTCGGAGGAGAGGAGAGTCCCACACTCCCCAACGAGTTGTTGGGGGTCCTTAACGGATTTCCCCTCCTGGCGCAAAAAAAAAAAAAAAAAAAGGTCGCCTTCGGCATCGGGCACCCATAAGCAAGGTAGGAGAATAACATAACATTAACAAAATTTATTAGTAATGAAATCTTTTATTCCTAATAAATTTTCACATATAATGTACAAATGTTCTTGAGAAATTAATAATTTATTACATGTTTTCTTTATTATCAAAATTATTATTATTATTAATTATTAATTACTATTATTTAGTATTAACTAATTTATAATTATTAATTATTTTTCTTATTATTATTATTGTTGTTATTATTATCTACAGAATTCAACCCACGATTCTTGGATGGTTGGCTATCACCTAACCGCTTTAACCAATCTGATCACTCATTAATATTATTATATTTTTATTTTAAATTGAATTAAAAATGTAATGCCAAATCCTGGAAATAGATTTTACCGGAACCTTGTTGGAGAATTTCAACTGAAGCCAGGTTCGCCAAAGCGGCAGAACAAATTACAGAGACTGTAAATATTTCCTCTTCCAAACAGCTATTTTCATAATTTCTTTTTCCGGAAGTCACCGACGATAAACTTTTGGTGATTTACAACATCTGAAAAGATAACACTCCATCATCAGACGCCATTAATCATTGATAAAAAAGTTGAAAACTCGAATACCTGCATCGTCTCAAAATGTCCAACTATTTTAATGTAGCAGATGTTAACCTAACGTATATTGTCCCGTGGCCGAGTGCTCGATGTCATCCCATAAAATGTTACCTAGGTGAGACATCTCTTTGGTGAGGCTATTTCTATAAAGAGTAATCGTATTATAATGATTATTTATTAGGTAGCCCTTTCGGAAACTCAATATTGTAATTTCTTATTACATGCAATTGGAGATATTTTATTCATATTCTCTATGGATTGGTAATAATCTAAGAGAAAAGGAGTTCTTCATAGAGAGATTCTATTTATAATAGAAATTGTTCTCTCTTCAGAGAGATCTTGAAGAAAAGAAGGGATCTCTCAGATTATTAGCTTACCGATGTTGTTGTGTATTAAATTCCGATCGCATCGAGAAATTAGATGTTATGATAGATGTAAAATGATTTCCGCGGACTGAAAAATGTTCGAAAACCGCTGAAAAAGGCGCAGTCCTGCAGCACAACGAAGTCCGCCTTAGCTGCGCTTGTCTGTGAACTCGGAATTTGCATAGTCAAAATCCGAAATTACTGCGATGCATTTTGTCTATCTTGGAGAGACATGATTTGCACGAGGTTAGGAGGGTGAAGTGTAAATATTTAGGAATGTCAATCTTTGGCGGTGTTGGTTCATTCAAATATTTAAGTTTTTTTTTCTTTTCACTACGACTGGATCGGTTTAACCTAAAATGGCATCCGACAGTAAATTAAAATTTGCCTCATTTGAGTTAATTCACGGATTCCTGCACTCGTTTTGACGAAGAAACCTGAAATTCAATCAGACAAATACTAATAAATGCTATCGCTGTAATTCTGACGTATTCAAAAAATTTATTTTGTCGGACTCCCCGATGCACGCATGACGATAATACTCTCTTGACTGGGGGTCTCAAACACCAGAGCTTACGGTGCAAATGGAACTGCTGGAGAGAGCGGCTTAGGCGCAATCTTTGCCGATTCGTCGGAGTGGGCCTACCATGCTGGGGAACCAAGTCCGCAGATCGCGGGTGGTATTGCCCGCGGCCCCATTCCTGTACTGATGGCTCCGGCACGACAATGTCTGCAAACGGCGCAAAATGCTTTAAGTCCTCTCCGGTTCGGCTGCAGTTCGGAGCTCTGTGCCGCGACGTGCTCCGAGGTCCTCTCAGGTGCATATTGGAGGCTGATCCAACAAACACCTAAGAACAATATCATGCGGGATTGTCCAAGTGTCGATGCAGTGCGTCGAAGTTTAGACCTCTCGCTAATCGCTCTCGGGGCACGATTTTGCTTCTGGACGGTGTCCTTCGACATCGCCGACGCTTTTAAGTACGTGTCTTGGTGAGGAATACTGAAAGACCACGTTTGTCACCAGGTTTCCAGTACCTGGAGCCCGAAATTGGGGACTTCAAAATGGATCTTTTACCCCGGTTTTTACATCTCCGACGGCGAGTGGTAGTCGGCTACAGTATATTTTAGAATTCGGTGCTTCGAATATCTTGCACAACATGTAAGTGAAGTTGTCTCCTGTCCTATCTCTCTGTCGCTTTGGAAATTAGATAATTTTTTGCATTGCAAAGTCAGCAAATAATTTCCTAAATATTCACCTGCAGCGATGAATGCTCTCGATCATAAATTTGATCAAATGGTTTATTTGATTTCCAAATGATACCCAACGATTGGGTCCTTGTCAGTCATGTCGAAGTCGAACCAAATAAAAATCACATCCATGGAAAACATCTTCGGAATCCCTACGATTCGGCTTGTTTCCTTCCCGTCGGGGCCCATTAATCCTTCGATGGCCACGGCCCTCCACGGCAAGAATGGCGATTCAGTGAAGACATCGCGGGTTCTGAGCTCGTTTATTTCATCAATAAATGTCCGCTCGGTTACCGCAGGCCCCCACTTTCCATGCACGATGCTTGTACACGACATTCGGAATGTCGGAATGGATGGAATTATACCAAA
>JAOWBB010006374.1:0-28008 GCA_028565995.1 Ricinus marginatus | reverse complement strand
AAAAAGAAACCCCCGCCCCCCCACCCCCCTACGAGTGGATTTTCTCGGTCATTTTTCAAATCCCTGCTCTCCCGCAGAAGGAAAGAGAAGCAGAAAAACGTGTAAATAGAAATATCATGTATCGAGGCAGTAAATCGTGCAAAAAGCTCCAGATTTTTGAAAAAACTTTTATTATCACGTGATAAACTTCGATGAAAAGTTTAACCGAACCGGGTCGGACACGACATTACCTGCAGCAAATATTTCAACACGCTCACCCATCCGCCATGGCCGAGTCGGGAAAGCTGCTCAAGCCTTTTCCTTTGCTTAATTTCCTTTTAGAATTCGAATCGAATCACACGCCTCGTATCTTCGTTGCCTTTACCGTTTTTAAGAGCTTTTTTTTTTTTTTTTTTTAAACCTTTTTCGGGGTTAAAAACATCCCTTGCTTCCCATTTAATTTCCACCAAAGCTTTGCGGCATCCTCCGTCACACCGCGGCAGAGAAACGATTCACTCGAGCACGGTCGTTGCTCTTCCGAAAAAAGCAAAGGATAAGGATGTCATGTCGTGCGGTATCAGAATTTATTTATGCCGGAATCGGAGTTATTCGGGCAGTGCCGCGCTTTCTGTATCAATGGTGCTAATGAGAATTAAAAACGTTCGAACGCTCCTTGAGAAACGCAACAGAGATCACTGCGGGGGGCCCGACAACCCCTCGATGGACCCCTAGGATTTGGACCAAACGTGGTCCTCGACGGTCAACGGCCTTTTTCAGCCGTTCAAGCGTTCATTTAAAAAAAGATTATGAAGTAGTTGCATCGGATTTCAGTTCTGCGGTATCACAAAGCCGGCTTTGTTTGAAAGGGGTGAAAAATAAGGGTCCTACCCTTATTGTGCCGGGTACTTCAGAAATGATGTTTGCATCTGGATTAGTGCTGCAGTAAACGCATAACAATCGTGTCTTTTATATCTTAGGCGCGGATGGGATCCGTGGCGGCTTAAGGGAAAATGGTCACCCCGGGGGGCTACCGGTTCCTTGGTGCAGGTCACCGCGGGCAAGCCCAAAGTGCTTGCGCCTGCTTTTCCTCTCCGGCCCAAAATTCCCGGTCAGTGCACGGCAAGACGGACGGACCGACAGCCTCTTGTTTCAAACTTCTCATCCTGTGGTTTCTGCAACGTCCATGAGGTTTTTGCTAATGAAAATTAGGCCGAAAGCCGTTTCTGCCGTAAGGCTCTCTTTCGTTTCCTTTCCATCGGCAAGCCAGTACCAGTGGATCGTTGGATTTTCCTTCGTCAGCGGTTCCTTTTCTTGCTGAAAGTTCATCATCCGGATTTGAATTCCACTCGGAAAGTGTGGCTCCCGTCGTAATTAATAAGAAAAAAATAATTTTTTTTTGGCTCCGGGGGCTTAGTGCAAGGGGGTTGCCGGAAGAAAACAAGGGTTTTTTCCTTTTTTATATGTCATTTTCTAAAGCGAGATATATTATTGTAAATCTCATAATCACGGCAAACGGCTTTCTGACTATGATGCTTAGCTTATGAATTTGTTCCTGACAAAATTGAGATATTTATGGTAATGCGTTCGTTCATCCCGTATAACAAAAGTACCAACATTTGAATAACAATAAACAGCAAGATGGTTAATTGTAATCTCCGTCATGAAAGTGCAGCAGCCGTTCATCCCTTTTTCACTTCTTTCAGGTTCAAAAAGACATTCGTTGGCGGGCGAACAAAAACAACTCGAGAATTTTCTTTGATTAATGCCTTTTTTATTTACCCCGTAAATGCTGGATGCCTCGTGAGACAGATCCGAACACAAAAGGCCGGCGCTGCGCAGCCCGACGCGAGAGATTCCGCCTGATAAGCCGAGACGAAAGCATCCACGACAGGAAGGACTGCTGATAACCCAGGTGGAGCAGGCGAAAAATTCGGCCGCGCAAAGATGTTTGGAAAATGCGTTTTCCGACGAGGTCGAATGCCGTGCCCCGAGTCTGGAAAAGCGAGATCCCTAAGCCACCCCCTTTTGGTCCACATTTTCAATCGGGAAAATCTACGGCGGAAAATAAGTTGAAGATGATTTTCAATTGAAATTTTTCTTTCTTGCAACATCTTAACGAATTCGATTTCCAGACATAAAATGAGGTTCGTTTAGAAATTGGAATAATTCCGGATCTATTCAATTCCAACGTGAACGAATTCAACATTTACGTATAATTCTAGAGGCGGTCCCCGTAAACACATCTTCCGTGGCTGCAGTCTTAGAAGCTTGTCCGTCACGTTATACCCGTCTTCGCCGTGCCATTTGCATATCTTTTCCCGCTTCCACGTCATCCCCGTAATAACTTCTTCGGCAGTTAAGCTCCCAATTAAACCTAGAAATCGAAACGGGTCTTCATTAACCTAAGTAATCAGATAGGCTTGGAAAGCCATTTTAATCGCTGCACGAAGCTGTTAACGTTTTTTGCAAAATAGCATTACAATAATTATATTTCATTTTCCTCGGGAAAAGAGCCGAAAGGGAAAATTTTCCCCGCTGGAAGAGTTAAAATATTTTCCTGCCTTTTTTACCGGGGAAAAAAAAAAGGAAAAATTTTGTTTGTGCTTTTTTAACCATCTTTCGTGCCGTTCTTCGGGGACACGCCATCCTTTTCTTCTTCCTTTTCGACAAAGGTCTGGCTTTCGGAACCGTAATTTGAACGATAAGACTTTCCGAAAAAAGAAAAGTTTTCTGGTCTATATTGTCTTTTATTCTTTTTTTTAATAGACCGACAAAGGATTTGGAGCCAACAATGAAATATCAAATTTTTTCCATCCTCGCAACGAAAAGTTTTCCCTCCGCTCAAAGGCATTTTCCTTTCCTTTTTGGCGAGCAAAGGCTTCGGTGCCTGTTTTTCCGTAATGCCCCGTTAGTGTTTGTGCCGTCCCCGGTCAAACTGCATCGATTCGGCCAGTGTGAACAGTTAACCGGTGGAGTGATCGGCAGACGATGTAATAACATCCCTTTGCGTTGTCCCAGATAAAACTGCAAGTTCTTAAGTGAAAAGAAGGGAGGGCGCGCGGGGTCGGGGGTGGTACGTGGAGCAAGGTTTGAAAAACGTCAACCCCCGACTGAGAGAAGTCGAACGAGTAACTTTTCCCGGGAAAATTTCGAAAATTATTTTGAGAAATTCACTGAACCTGAAAATTGGAAAATCGCGGAAAATCTTTCAATTAATTGATCCGGGGTGGATCAAAGATTTAATTTTCATTCGAAATAATTATTAGGATTGATTCCGTATCGACTGAAGAGACAGAAAAATAGTCTAAAAAAAATAACAATTAAATCAAAGAGAGCACTGAAGATAATCGACCATTTGATGCAGGGTCGGACTGGAGCTTTTACTGAAAAATCGCCTCACCCAGATAAAAGCGGAAAACAAACTGGAGAAAACTATTTAAAATCTAAATCTATCGCTCCGCGATCTGCTGCAGCTTCGAGTTCGAGCAACTCCAATATATACACCGGACAAGATTATGAAAATCCGAGAGGAATAAAAGGACTGTGCAATAATAAAGTTTCCCGTTCCAGTTGCCTCTGCTGGAAGTGTTCGTATGGGTCCTGTAGCGCTTTACAGACGGCGCTGAAAAAGGAGTCTAACTCGAAATCATTTTGGGAACCTCACATTACGGATTTCCACGTCGCAGAAGGTAAGCCAAGTGAAAATATTTGAGAATTTTCTAACTTTTCAGCCTTCTAATTCCCGGTTTCGCCGCCTCCTTCTGCAGCTTTCTGCGTGAAACGGAAGCTGAAATGAGAGAGGAACCTTTTATAACTGGAAAAGTTTCGCGTTTGAACGATATGAACGAAGAAAAATTCCGGCAGTTTGGAGCTACCGGAAAACGGGCAACTCCAGAATGGGAAAGGAGGATGCTGCAGTGGAGTGCCCGCGGATGGCCTCGCAAAATGTCTCCGTAAGCCAAGCACAATTTCGATTCGGGGAGAGAGAGAGAGAGAGAGAGAGAGAGAGGGAGATGCGGATCCCAAACCACGGCTGGCTACAATTCGAATTCGAAAATCGTTGCCAAAGATCGAAAATGAGAAGAGCAGGACTATAAAATATGCATGGAGAGTAAACGGTGAATGTCAAAGAGGGAAGAAGCGCGAGATTTTATCTGCATCAGACTGGAAAAGCAGCGCAGACTGCCAGATTTTGTGCAATGGCACTTCGTGATGACAGACGGAGAGCTCGTCCGTGTTGCTTTCTGCAGTTTTTAAAGCTTCCTTATGCTGGAGTCCGAGAAAGCACTCGCTTAGAAGATCCTCCACGACAGCGATCGCACGGACAAGCCTCCCCGAAGTCTCTTCAACACGTCGAAATTCCCTGTGCTAATTGCCGGGGATGAAATTTTAAAATGCAAACTTCGGCGGTGCGCGGTGTATGAAGCCGTGCCGAAGGCAAGCTTTTTCCCCGTCGGAAAAAACTGTTCTGAGTCTCGCGGAAAATGAAAAATATTTTGCCGGGTTGCTTTTTCAAAAAAATCGGAAAATGGCGCTCGGAAAGCTCAAAGGGATTTACGCGTAAAAGCTTTGCGATTGCTGACCACTTACATCGTGCCGATAAACGGTGGATCGATCGCGGTTCCGCAAACGTTCTACCGATGAAAAGCGAAATTTTGAAGGATATCCTAAAGGAAACATTGTTAATAACTTGTGTTACCCCAAAAGTTATTTAACGAGCCGAACGGTTTGACACGTAAGTGGAACGCTTGAAACGCTGTCGAAGGAGAGATGAGAAGAAAGGCAAGAAAATAAATAATATGCGTAAAAGTGTTATGCTCGAAGTGAGAAGACAAGAAGTACCGGTTAAATTGGCTCGTAAAATGGATATTTGATGTTTGAATGCTAAGAAAACGACACTAAGAGAAGGGAAACGTTGACCCTGTGCAGCAGGTCTTATTTTATATGTTGCATATCTCGAAATCGCATACTGCGCCATAAAAAGAAATGTTTATATTTGCCTGCCGACATATTCCCGAAGAAACTCGGGATATTCCGCCCATTTGAGACGAAGACAGGACGGGCCTCGGTGCCGGCGATCCGCACGAAGTGCAAGTGCCGGACGACGCTGCGGACGACAGAACTGCGAGAGGACGTCGAACGCGAGATGAGGTCGTCGGACTAATCACTGTGTTTCATGCGATTGGACGCCATTTCAACAACTACGAACGCTCGCATTAAGCTTATAATTATGTAATTATACGGGATGAATCCCGCTCCACAAAATTTTAGCTCTTCCCATCAGATAATCTGATTTTAAAAATTACCCGTGGCCCGATTTCAATTTAACGCAAGTATTTCGGAACTGTACAAAAATACTGCGCAAAAACGCCGGGATGAGGGACGAAAAGACGTTCGCGGAGTGCAGAAGAAGGACCCGGAAGGGACTTAACGCCCGCCTTGCTCGGGAAGGACCAGCGGAGGTTGACGGCGCCGGAAAAGACCGCGTCCGGCAAATCGCTCGGGGTTAACGTGTCAAGCGGTAATCGATGCCGAAGTCTGGAACTTCCGACATTCGCCAACAGCGAAATCTCTTTTCACGTCGCACCACCGCCGCGAGACTCGCCCGACTCGAGGCGAGATCTTGAAGCGATGACTCGATATCGAAAATGGCGACTTCACCCGAATCTCCGCCGCAGGCAAAATTTGCTTGCGGAGGCGACAATTTAACAAATATTAATGGCGGCTCCCTTTGTCGGTCCTTCTTAATTGATTGTTCTCCGGCCATTTGTCTTTCGCGGGAATAACGAGAAATCTCGACGTGCGCTGCGGGAAAGGACAATGGTCGTCCGATGCGACGGCGGTTGGACGCCCGATCGATTTATCACTGACCTGAGTCCGATAAAAGTGCGACAGTCGGGAGGACAAGATTTATGGCAAATCGTAAAGGAATTAAGGGAACTTTTACAGAATGAAAGAGAAGGTTCAATCAAAAGGAGTACCCCCGGAGTGCGGCCAAAAGCGGGGAAGGAAACCTTTGGTTTATTGTCCCTTCGAACCGAAATTGAAAAACCGCCATCGTGTGAAAAAAACTGAATTTGGTGCCGGTATTTTTCTGCTGCGATCAGCAGTGACACGCGAGAGAAAACCCGCGTCGGAGGTCGGTTCGGCGGCGAACTACATCCTGCGGTTCAGCGGTTATACTCGCCGAGTCCACTTGCACCTACCCCGAAAGCTCGCATCGATGCCTTAGTCAAGCGGGGACGGAAACGATGCAACGTTCTGACGATGCTAAGCGGAAGTGGAACGAACGCGGCTGCGGGAGCGTTAATCGGAAGACGATTCCGAAGAGGAAGGAAGGAAGGACATTTTGCATAAAACAATTTTCCGATGGGACAAAGCCCTCTCGAGATTTTCCATCACGGAACTCACGAGCGGCGGAGATTTTCCATTGTCGTGGTGCTTTCTTCCGTTGTTTCGATGCTTTGTGCCGCTGCGGATTTTCCAAAATTGCTTTCATTTAAGGAGCGCATTCACTTTTAGAAACGCAGAAAATTAATCCGGAGAAACTTTTCAATTAACTCAATGTTTGATTAGTAACATTCATTTGTCATGCAGTTTCCCTCGATGTCTCCGCTTTCGCATTCGGCTGCGCGGCGAGAGTTTTTGTTCGCCCCAAAAAGCTCTCTCTGATCCCGGTTCGCACTCGAAAACAACTCGGGCAGCAGTCAAATTTGAAAAATCTCGCGCCGAGACGTCCCCCTTCCGCTGCCGGACGCTTCACTCGGCTTGCAGAATGCAAGATTTTTCCGCGGCGCAGCAGTCAGCACTTTGGAGCATTATCTCGTAGCGAGGCAACACTCCCACCGTCCAGATTCGGTTGCTCCGGAGGATCCGGCGAAGACCTTTTTGGAAGACGAAGCACGTTGCTCTCTGGAAGCTCGCAAACGTTTTTGTGTGAGTCCGAAAATGAAAATTTATCGACGCGCTGATGAAAAAACATGATCGAGCTTGTGCTCGGCGATGTAAATTATGCATGTGGGATTGTCTCGGAACGGTACAGGTACGGAATAGTTTGGAAATTTCCATGTAATCCATTTTAAAGGCCTGTGCGTAAAAGGAGAAAATGAGTGAAATTTTCCAAAAGGAACGTGGTAATAGGAGATCCACAGGGGCAGGGAGTGATTAAACTGTGAATGACTCCGAAGTCCAAAAGGCATTCAGGAGGCCCGGCAAAAATTCTTGGTCAATGCCGTAAAACCAAAAGGGAAGAAGGATTTTGGCTGCGGAGCTGTGGAATTCATTCAATGGGAAATATATTAAAATGGCCGTTCCTAAATGAAAATTTAATCCTCAAATTCAAAAGGGATTGCAAGCGGGCGACAGCATTCCGGGAAGGGAAAACGGAAAAGCGGTCTCTTATTGTTGTGTTAACCGAAACCCATTCATATCGTCAATTAGAGTGGCCCATTCTTTTCTGCAAAAAGGCCGAGTGATTTAGGATTCCCCAAAAGTGGAACCTTCGGCTTTAACCATTCAGCGGCGGAGGTGCCTCATTTTCCTTTTCTTTTTGACCCGCGGTACAGGCACTGGATAAACTTCAAAAACCTTTTATCCGGAGCAGTTAATGTTTGCGATTGTCCCGGATAAAAATGCTTTGGGGCCGGCGATGAATCCGTCAGTCTCGGTACGCGTAAGCGATGCAGAAGCAAGAGTAGCGGCATCAATACGCTCGTGCAACCATCCGCGGTTGTTATGTCAGTCTGAGGGTAAATATTTGGCGAAGAGATTGAGATAGGGTAAAAGTTTAGTTGTTATTGCAGAGGCCCTCAGAAAACCAGAATATTTAAGATCTGATTTAGAGCTTCAACTTCGGGTTTTCGCTTACGCGCGAAGATGTTATCTGCCTCCAACTTGCAACCCGATCCGAATATCGTAAACATTTTCGGGAGTCTTCGGCCACGTCGAAAACTTGGTCGGTCGAATTGCAGGATGCCGCATTGAAATGAACCTTTCCGAAGAGGAATAACAAACTTTTCGAATAATGCGTAATTGATTTAAAACGTCTTTGTACAAGTATTCGTGATGTGCCTTCCAGTCACGAAACAAAAAGTTTCTCTAAGAAAAATATAAGGAAATTATATCAATTTGAAAGAAGGAAAGGAAAACTTCCCTCGCACAAAAAAAATGCGAAAAAGGTTGGTCCCACTTTGCCTCATTAAGGCAGTCGAACAGCTAGCGGGGGGGCCGCATTGCCCGTTTTACTTATTGCAGTGATTGGTCAAAGGAGATGGGTGCGTTATCGAAAGTTTTCAACCCCTAACCGATCTACTGGAATCCGAGGGATGCTGCCGGCTCCGTTAAAAAGAGCCCATCGAGGATCTGGAAGAATCTTCTTTCGGGAAGTTCCCCGCCCCGCCGGGTTTTGACACGCTGACAGACGGCACTGCCTCGGCTCCAGCCTCCCTCCCCCCCCCCCCCCGCCAAAAGTTTTGTGCGTTTGCGAATTTCGCACAAATCAAGCACTTTCCCAAATTAACCGATAAATTTTAATGTTTTCGAACTGAAAAAAAAAGGCCCCGTAAATTGTTAAATTTCGAAAAAGCTGACGGCGCTTCGTAAATTCGGTTAAAAAATTTATTTTCTCCGCCCCGGCGAGCCTCTTTTAAAGGTTCCGAATTTGGAGGCATTGTCAAAAAGGCGACCTTTACCTGTCGTGCCTGCCTTCCGCATACATGCTTCAACCTGTCCCGTCTGACATTCGAAACGTCCGCGCTGGCGAGCCCCGATTTCCGTCAGAAATTGCGGCCGAAAGCGGAATTCGGCACGGAATCGATCCTCACCGGTGAATGATGTGAGTTTTTCGAATTTGCAAAACGTTTCACAAAGTAAGACCCAAGGCGGAAGGCTCCCGAATCGCGGTTTTCATGTGGAGCAGAACTCTGCGGAGGAACGTTCAAGACGGTGTCGTTTTCATGTATAAAGTGAAAAGTGCCATCCCCGAATCTCCTCCTCGGGTTTTCCCTTTCGCAGGGGCTGAAAAAACAAAATATTTTACAATGGAAAACTCTTTTCTTTATCTCCATTTGAAAGTTTTTTTTTTAATCCATTGATGTCGGCGAGGAAAAATATTTTTCCGATGAGGGAAATTCGAGAGAAACATTTTCCACTTGCTGAATTATGACATTGCTTTCTTCTCTTAAAAGCTCTTGCTCCCTCTACCAAATCCATAACAACGGCGTTATAGAAAGCTCAATTTTAAGGTCGTTAAACCTGAAAATTATTCCTTTTTATCGGAAAAAATTGCCTCTCGATACATTCTGTTGTGTTTTAAACCTCTTTCCGGAGCGGTGTGAACAAAACGCAAAAACTGCGTTTTATTTCTGTACCCATGGGGGTCTGGATTATGTACAATAATAAAATTAATTATTCTGAGTATATTTATGAATAATAAATTGAATGTGCAGTTGGACGCCGGATATAAATTCACATCGCTGCGAAATACCGAGATCGTATATCAAAAATGCGTGTGATTTACAGTCATCTTAATGCTTTACATTGGATCCAAACCTAAAATGATACTTTAGGTTTTTCCCACTTCTGCTCTTCCGGAGGCGGTCTTCTGGAGCCGGAAACGAAAATATTTCTTCATTTTTCACGCTGCTGGAACCAAGGCACAACGTCCCGGATTCTAACCTTAACTCGTTGTCGGTGCAACTTCTCCGGGATTCTCCTCTGGAACCGGAAATCCTTTTGCCAAACATGGCGCCTCCATCCCCGGGGAACCTGAGTTTTAATTGAAGTTGATTCGGGAAATCTCCTTTGGCAAGACGAATACGAGCGTCATCACCTTTTTGTTAAACACAAAGCGATTTTACCCAAAGATTTTCCATCTCGCAATTTTCTGGAAAATAGAAAATAAAAATCTTTTCTCCGGGAAAATTGAAAAATTCGAATAAAGCGAATAAAAGACTCGATTTTTTCCCTTTTTTTTTTCTTTTTGTCGTTTGTTCGGTGGGAAGAATCATTCATTCATTCATTCATTCATTTTTTGTAGCAATTCCTCTTCCCTTGACGGAGATTACGGATCGTTTGTTTTCCTTTTTTTTTTTTTTTTTTTTTTGGCGGAAAACTTTTCTTTTCCCTGCCTCGTCGACCGCCAACTGCCTTCCTCCCCGAGGAAAATATTAATAAATGGAAGAGTGGGAAAGCTCGGGCGCTAAAGCCTTTCTTTTTTTGCCTTTTCACGTAAGGTTTTTCAAACGGAACAAAACTCATCAAAGTTCAGCTGGAGATGTGTGGCGTGGAACTGGGAGACGTCCGCACGCGAAAATTCATCTTAAAAATTACAGCTAATTTTTTTTTTTTTTTTTTCGCTGCCCAGATGGGAAGCTCCTTATCCGACAGAACGGTGAAATACTGCGTATGCAGTCTATCACTCGAAGCTGGAGGAAGGCATTCTCCGGGAAAGCTCTCATCAAGATCAATCGTTGTCGTTTATCACCGCAGAAAAAAAAAAAAAAATATCGTGGAAGTTTGAATTGCTTTCCACCAAGGGCGAGAGGAAGATTTTAGAGGTTTCTCCTTCCTTGCGAACTTGATGAACTTGCTGAAAAAGCATCTTTGAAAGTTATCTCCGAGAAAGCTGAGCCCTTAACTCAGTCGCTGACTTAAGACGTCGATGGGGCTAAATTTTTGGGGCACGTCAGACACATTCGCGGTTGGTGGGAATGCAACGATCAAAAAATTCACTTGGCTTCCTAAGTAAACATTTCTGCTGTACAAGGCGACAAAGACGAAAGTGCTAAAATTAGACTTGGGGGGGGGAAAATCCGTATTCGGTGCGTGATCAAGACAATAGAAACAATTCACTACAATCATTCCCTGTGCCCATCTCTTGCAGTCGATTGCAGGCGTTGTCAGGAAAACTCACCCTCCATGCAGAACTTACGCATTGTCTGAACCATTTAATATACATGCAATCGCTTACTGGAAACGGTGTGAGCAACCCGTTTTGTGCAACACGACAGAAACTGAAATTTGAATCGAAAAGTGAAAAGATAGTCGGGGAGGAAGGAAACGCGGTGGGCACGGGGGTAAGTCGCCGAAAAAGGCTGCACACGTGATCAGGCGTTAGGGTCGTTGTGCGGATTCGGCTCTCGTTGAAATGCTGTTGTTCAGGTGAAATGCGAGGAGAGCCTCTCGATTTTTCTAACCTAACCAACCAAGGGCTTACGCCGCGGAGAAAGAAAATTTTCCTATGAACAAAGGAAAGGCTCGGTTCCAAAGTGTCGCTGCTATTTACTGCCGGAATTGCTGTCGGTAAGAAATCGCTCCCGCGTCCAAACGGCTTTTGTTCGTCGAAAAAAATGCTTTCGTAAAGCCATTTTGTTGCTTATAATGCGTTTCCACCTTTTTTCCAGCGGCGCAGTCCCGAGCCGTTGTCTTTCTTCCTCTTCTGCGCACATCATCTGAGGATGTCGATGCCTTGCGCCGTCTTTTGCGGGCCGGAAAGGAACGAATCGGCATTTCGCGTCGAACGGAAAAGCGTCCCGGGAAAACCGACGCGAACCTCAAAAAAAAAAGCGACCTTTGTTGCGTACATGCTAAATTTTATCTTTTCTTCTCCTCCTTTCACCGAAATGTTTTATCCATAAAATTAGATTCGGTTCCGACATTTTTATTATTATTTATTATTCTTGATGAGGAAGTTTGTTGTTTTGTTTATTCAGTGTTTCCTCTTTGTTTATGTTGAGGGGCTGATGCCCAGAACGATCAACATGTGGTTCCTTCGGATGCACATAAAAAGTTCTTTTTCATGACGTCATTCATGCCATTATGAAAATTCCGAAACGCGGGAGGAGGTGGCAAGCGGGTGGCTTTTTTCGTGTGCGGTGACATGGAACCTTTTTTTTCGAAAAAGCTTTTAGTCCAAGAACCGAAAGCTGTTGGAAAAGCAGGGCGTTCACTAAAAGCGACTCCGGAGTTTAAATGAGACAAATTGGATGATTAAGCCAGTTACTCAGACACGGGGGAAAACTATCATGAGAGAAAATTTACACTGGAATTTCGAGTTACGTCCATGGATTTGGAAGGAACCGTCGATTTAAAATCTCAAAAGGTATCAGAGGTTTCCGGTCCGGGTCGATTTACGTCTGCGGAAATGCCCGCGAGTGACCGCAGAAGGAATTTCCGTCCGTCCACTTAAATGCCTCCGCGGTTCGTGTGGAAAAACAAGCCTGGAAAGTGCAAAAAAATGCGCGGTGTACTGAAACGGGTCGACTGCTCCCCGACGGGATGTGCTTTGCCGATGCTGTAGGTCTCCGGCTTTGCTGGCAGCAGATCAAACCCTTTCCGTTACTCTTCAGCTTTCGTCCCCGGGGGATCACCGGAGAATTTCTTTTGGCTCGCGCGGTGTCGAATAAGAAAGAAACAAATTGAGGTTCTCGAATGAATCCCGCGTGAGACAAATCACGATGATGCATTGCTCAGACGTCAGCGCTGCGCGCTGCTGTCCGCGATCAACCTTCCGGGGACGTCCCCGATCCTGCCGCATACAAAATCGCAGGGACAAAGGTTTATTCCGGGCAATAAATCTTCGGCCAGCCTCGGAGCTCTTAATGATGGATCGGTTGGCCATTTATCGGAGGAATTGTGGATTTGGTTTTCCGATCCGTCAGCGATTTGCGGTTTGCTCCGCGTTCGGATGCGCCGAAACGATGCGGTGCCGCGTAAATCGCTTCTCCCTCGACTCCGATCGCTGCTGAATAGTGCTTTGGCGGCGGCACTTTGGGCTGCGTAAGATGACTCCCGAGCGAGGTGTTTCCGGAAATCCAAAGAGATCGACCGGGCATGTGGCGTCTTTCGAAGGCTGGATTTGTGCCTGCCTGGACTCCCGCCGTAAAATGTTCGTCAACAAGGTAAACCGTCTGAGAATAAAATGAAAAAACAAGTTTTAAAACGACGAAGACTCTGAAAATATGTTTCGCTTTTTATTCCACGGGATTTTGTTTTGAAATTAGCCACTTAGAAGCGGATCACGTCTTCGTTACGAGTGTTCAGCAGAGGGGCAGGATCACGGAGGCTCGGGAAATCGGAGGAAGAGACGGTGAGGATCGAATAAAAAGGACTGCAATTTCAGACTTCTTCGGCTCATCTCGCTTCAAACGGAAAACTCTTTTCCCCTGGCGAACTTCATGAAGCTCCACATTTTTTATTACGAATCCTGGGGCAATTTTGAGGGGGGGGGGTAAGGGGGGGTGACTTCAGTACCGCGGAACATTCGAAAACGATTATTAAAACTGAATAATGACATGATAAAAATACCGTGCCATTGGGAACCTATCAGGTTGTGAGATCTCCTCTCGACAGTTGGTAACCCGATATTTTCGCCTTTGTGAGGATGTCATAAAGTATTCACTCGCCAGAACCTCTAGGTATTGTGCAATGATGTTGGATATCGCTTTTCTTGTCATTTCTTTTCGATCAATACATCAAAATTCACTCGCATGACATCTGCGCTCCTTTAAATTATCTTCACGCACCATGTTGTATTCATGGGTTTTAACCGCTCTCCGAATGCTGTAAAAGGTGAGGGATACGGATATTTCCAGATATAACATTTAATTGTTTTGTTTACGCTGCCCGAGAACATTTCAGGTTTCCGTACCTCGATGACGTTCCGCGGGATCAACCTGAAGATTTCAAATTTTGCAGCGGAAAATGATAGATTAGGTCCGAGTCTCTCCGGGACAGTTTGATTCGTATTCGCAGACTGTCAGGTTTTAATTAAAATGCGTGAAAAGCCATTAAGAAAACCGAAAAAACCGATTTTGTGTCTCATCAGCAGCGCCGACCACAGACAAAGGCTAAGTGTGTATCGAAAACTTCGGTTACTTTGAATCACCCTTTGTGAGATTCCACACGGTAAAACATTTATATAAATGAAAAGTTCTATATTGAGAGATTATGTGGGTGTTTAACTATTTTCACCGCAATTAAATGTGGGTTTCGGCTAAAATATCAATAAGTTGAATATTTTTTCGGATTCAGTCTCTTATGTTAAATATATCAAAGAGAGACATTATATTTTGAGATTCTATTGTGGAGGCTCGGCGCATTGTCAGGGCGGAATGTTGCAGGGAAATGATTTTTTCAAGTTAAAAGCAAATTGTCTTTATATCGCATCAATAACGGGACGTTTCAATTTTTAAGCTGTTGTCCACGTATTCAAACCTAAAAACTGCAATTATGCCCGGAAGAGTATAGATACTTTTATAAGATCACTATATATATATATGTTTGATTTTTCTCTTATCCGAGGAGCCAGAATAATTCAATCGGAAAACGGTCGCCTTTTAATGTTAAATTTCTATCGCTGATCAAAATGTTTTTCTCGTATATTTTATAATTTAATGCTTTCGCCATTGTGGTTTTTTTGTCGCTTTTGATGGTAAAGAAAAATCGCTGACATCCGTCCCATTAACTTTTAATTTGAAACATTATGGTAAAATAAAAAGGAGATTAACTTTTGTTTGGTCCGGGCTCTTAGACTGTGGCATTTTTGGAGGCGAAATTGCCCGTTAATGGGAAAGACCTGATTTGAGGACAGGAATTTTTCGGTATGGAATTTTATATTTAATTTATGGCACCGAATGGAATTCTGAAGTTATTTATAACGATTTTTCCATCTAAGTAAGGTGGGAGTTTTTCGGTGGTCTCCGCACTTTCATTTTCACGTTCTGCATGCGATTTTGGGGATCGGGGGGGGGGGGATGCTGCGGCCACTTCACTTCTACGCGGCAGCACAAATGGAGGTCTGGCAAAATGGTTAACGGATGTGCCATCCGGAAACTCGCGGTGCAATGAGTCCGACCGCTTTTCAGGAAGCGGGAGACAAAAACTGACGATTCCCGAAAAAGGGCAGTTTTCCGGGGCAGGATTAGGGTGCAGGATCAACGCGAACGGGATCGCAGTTAACTCTCCTCTTCCGAGACCCTGTTCCATTGTATTTCGCCTTAATAATAGACATTCCGCGGCATAAAAGAATATTTCTCTTGGGGCCGTGTAACTTGAGGAACACCTCTGGATGGACAATAGCTTCAAATTATGGGCCATGTTTATTGCATCTGTTGTGTCATTTGCGGTTCATTCACAGATAAAGTAATTTTGGTGCCCTTCGCATGGATGTAATTCTTGTCGCACAGCTGCTGTCTGATGGGAAGGAAGGCAAGTCGGTGGTGCCTCCGCTGAAGAACCTGAAACCTCCTCTGCCTTCTCGGATTTGCACTCGGTCAGAACGATTCAATTTGAAAGTGTGCTCGCTGTAAGTGACACTTCGCTCAACCATGTTATGATGAAATTTACAGCGAATGCCTCGCACTCGTCATTACCGAAGGTAATAAAAAGCTTTTTATGAGCTTCGGAGGAAGTTTCCAGAGAGTGAAAGGAAAAAGCTTGAGATTCCATGAATTTTTTTTTTAAGCTTTAGCGCCCTTTGGCTCCATAACCTAAAAGAAGTGCTAAAAAGGGTATAAAAATGGAAATCACTTTCTCGTATGTTCTTTATATAAAATATTTCGACGGAAAGGACTCGGGAAGATGTCTTTTCCACAATCGGGGCTAAACAGAAAGAATTCAATTTAAATACTTTCAATAAAGGCTTTTTTCCCTGCTTTTTTCACATTTGAAGCTGGTTTTCGGGTTAAATTTCATATTCATGACTGACGTGCCGTGGACAGCGGCAGCGTTAGCAATAGGTCAGGTTGCATTGTGCAAACCTACCAAAAAATACTGTCGACACATAAGAACGTAATAATTAGTCCGGGTTTTTTTTATAGATTTTTCAAACGTTCAAAAGCCTCAATTCCCGGGCTTATTAAAATTTTTAAAATATGTATCTTCGTTGAGTGCTGCAGTTGCTTTTTTAACCTGGGTTTCAAAACTGTACTTTCGTAGGTTACAAAAAAAAAAAAAAATGATACATCGCTATAAATTTTTCCTTGTTAGTACGATTATTGCATATCTCTTGGATCTTGTCAAGAACCAAAAATTTCGCCCCAGGTTGAGGGGTGGTTTCCCCATTTCGTGACGTGCCTTATCGATGATCTTTTACAGGGATTTGACATTCCGAGAGCGCATTTTGTCGAAATACAAAAAGTTGTCAACTTCTAACGAAATCCGAGGTTAATTTTAGGTCTTTCGCAGTGCATCAGCAACCGCGGAAAGGTTAAACGGGGGAAAAGCCCTCAGACAGGAATTATTAATACACTTGACAATTGCGGCCCATCATACAGTGTCAGATCTGTCGGAGGTTCATCATTATACCTAATGCTTCCCGACAGGTGGAAGATATCTCCCCGAACGAGACACATGTTTTTATCGTAATAACATTTTAATACAGCAATCAGTCAGCTTCGGAAAGGGGAGCTGACGAAAATTAAATTCTCATCGGCTAAAAAACTAATTTTTCATTGATTCAGTCAATCTGATTACACGTTCATTAAAAGTGCATTCCGCCACGTCTGCGGATAAAGCATTGTCATTTGGAAAAAAGAAATAATTTTTTAATTTTTTTTAACCTAACCGTGCCTTGCGTTCGCGGCGCACGTTCACGGCTCCGAGGAATGCGACCGAACCTGAGAACGAGAAGAACGGTTAAAACGGATGAATTTTCCGGTTAAAGGGAAATTGGGTTTTTCCTTTTTTTCCCCGGCACCGGAATCGTCTCATCCCGGGAAAAAAGGACATTAAAACTGTAAGAAAGAGGAAACTTCCAGCTCTAATGAAATTTCTTGCCAATTTACTATTCATGAGACCTTAAGAGGGAGACTCTTTTATTAATTATATGCTAAGATTATGGGACTAAGTCACATTTTTCGACGGCGCATCGGAATCAGCAGCAGTCTGATAATCCGTTTCTGGCGTCAGCGGTACATACGTCCTTTGACGACGCTTTTACTCCGCTGCAGCTTTTCCTCTTGTTCGTATTCCTTTAACAATCGTTGGCGGATCTGATTTTCGTCGCTTGCAAGAGTCCCCCTTCGTCCCGCAGCGAGGACGATCATCCGTCGTCCCCGCTGCTGGGACTTCCGGTGGTATAAATAATATTTTAAGTTTCTGCAACAATACCATCCGAACAGAATCGGAAGAAAAGGTCTGCAAAATGAAAGAAAGCCTTTCTCCATCGACGCCTTCTACTTTTCTTCTCTTTTTTTTTTTTCGAAACGCCAAATAAAAAACCCTTTTTGCTGCTGTTTTTCTTTTCCTTGAAACTTAACAAATTTTCTTTTATTTCCATTCCACGTTTTCATTGTTTGAACTTTTAATTTTTCCCTTTGAATTGATGTTTCAATGCAATTGTTAATTCTATACAAATATGATATTTAAAAGCGTGGATTTTTTTTTTTTTTTTTTCGTTTTTGAATCACAATTCACAATTGCAGGTTTTTAGGTGGAGGCTTTAGTTGGAGGCTTTTTCTTTTTCTTTTTTTTTTACTTTTTTATTTTAATCAAAGGTGACACAAATAAAATATTTTAAAAAAGAATGAGGCAATTTCGTTTGGTTTCGTTTTAAAAAGATTTGCCATTATGTCTCACCTGGAAAATCATCTTGCCCGAAGACTTCAGGAGATATTTGAATTCATAAAAAGCTGAAAAGATTCCGTTTTATTTGCCGTGACAGCAGTGCACCATCCTTATTCCCAAGCACCATTTTTTTTTTTTTTCGTTTAATAATGCGTTTAGGACAAAATTTTCTCTAAGAAGAAAGTTTACAGCCTTTTAAGTGAAATCCTGAAATTCTAAAATCGTGGTCGAAAACATCTTTCCTACCAGGATCCGGCGTCACACTGTGTGGAACCGCTGCAAAAGGTAAAAACTGTACTGCTCAAGAGTTTGAGAAATAGAGCAGAACGACCGGCTAGAGTGTAGCGTTACGAAATACGTTGTGAAAAAGAAAAAAAAAAAAAACAAAATGAGGTTGGAAATTATGGAAATTATCGGTGAATAAAGAAATTTGCTGTCGGAAGGAGACAACAGAAAATATTGCAAGACATTTGTATTGGGAAGTGAAAAGTAAGTGTTAGTCTCCTGTTGGGGATTTGAAGTCTGTAGATGCCAAAATTTCCTCAAGATTCCGCTCTCCTATTAATTGTAATTAATGACAGTATGAAGATAAATTGCTCCTTGGCGGGGGTGACTCTTTGCAAAAGTAAATTCCAAGCGATTTGTCAATATTTGCTCCAACAATTAAAAGTTATAACTTCATCCCTTCATTAGCATTTGGAGCATCTCCTCCCGGAGATTATGTGACGCCTTCTCGCGACTTGATTTGCCACATTTTGGGTTTCTTTCTCGCAAAATGTCGTTCTTCGTCCTCGGCAGCCGCACCACGCGAGACCCTCCCGGTTCGGGGAGCGAACGTCGGCCGCTAATCTGCGAGTTGAACGCAGCCTCAAGATCATTTCGTTACGGGAAGCCATCTGCGGCGCATTGCTTACTTTGGCTCTTCCCAGGTAGGCAGTCACCGGAGATTCACCGATCTGCAATCGCGCACCATTTCCGGTGTTGGACACATTAAGGTCCGATGGGTGATTCTCCCAAGTGCAGTTCGGGTTTGAAAATAACGGTTATAAAGAAACAGGTACATCGGCGTCTAAAACGTAACTTCCTTTCCGCGTCTTTTGACTGAGCACGCTTCGATAGGTTTTACGCGGAGCATCGGTTTATGGAGGCTAAAAATAATCCGCGATGCCACTCACAAGCCTCGAACAGGAATTTTAGATCCGAATCCGTCTTTATATTGTGAAAAGAAGAATTCGATTGTAGTTAAACTTAACATGTTAAATGGAAAACTCTCAAGTTTCGGCCGCGATAGCTGAATGACTACCTGGCGTTTGGGTTATCTTTCCGATAAGGTCAATACTGTGGAAAGGGTAATTGGAATCCCGGTAACCACCCTGTTTGACACCTTGTTTTGCACGAGCGCTTTGGGCAACGTCAACGCGTTAAGTTAGATATAAAAGCGGACGGAATAGATCAAATTCCGTTAAGACTTTGAAATCGGTTTACCTCGGCTTCAGCTTCTGCCTCACATGTAACATTCGAAGAAGCTTAATGGATGGGAAGTGCTTGGAAGAAGTAAATTTTTTAAATTTTAAGTTCTTTTAATAGACTTGTCTGGCAGTTGCCAGTGGGACTAACAAACTTTCAAGTGTACGTTGGAATCTTTGATTCTTTAAAGCTTTTTTTTGGGGGGGGGGGGGGGGGTTCACCAAACCCCCCCCCCCCCCCCCCCCCACGACTCCCACGTCTGAAAGCGAATTTTCGGCAAAGGAGCAAATTATGTGATGAGAGAATCGATTTTACAACCAGGTTTCAACGGTATCGTGGTAATCTGTGGGATTGCCCAAAGATTCCGTGGCAAAGCTCGTAAAACTGAAAAGTTGCATCCGAAAATTTTGCTGCATTTTTTCGAAGCAGCATGACCGGAAAACTGCGGAGCTTCTCATTCGCATTTCAAAAGCGAAAATGTTTAAAAAGTGGCACCGCATTGGAAAACGTCAGGGGCCTGACGGCAATATAAAACTTCTTGTACGACTAATGGCATTAAAATGTCTCATTGGTTGAATGCAATCTTGAATCGTGTGGAGGTTCGGCTTTTAGCGCGAAAATTGTTGTTAAATAAAATTCACGAAAATTTTCGGTTTTAAGGTTGCTAATTGTGAAAAAAGATCAAGTACAAAAATGTATGATTTGCATAGGTAGAAAAAATAATTTAGCAGGAGCGACACGTTATGTTTTCTCACGTAAGCAGATTTCCTTCTACAACATTTTCCTTTTACCTTTTTCACCTTTTTGCATTTCAGGTTTCGAACACGTCAACGTTCGGACTCTATTAAATTAAAATTTCCGTGTTGGCCAAAGTGGATTTTATGAGCTTCTATCCTTCCACAAGATCCCCCGTGAAGATAAGTAAAGTGAAAATCACAAATCTCGCCACAGTATCAATCGACAAATGAAACGTCTTAAATAAATATTGCGTAAAACTGTTTGATTTTTCTCGGGGTGCCCGGGAGGAGAAAGTCAAAATATGACAGGATCAGGACCGACAGGAAGAGATATTAGCGCTGATATTGAAAATCTTTAGCGGAAGTCTCCTATTGGATTCCAATACCTTATTGCTTAGGGACGCGCCAGTTCCGATTTCTCAGATTGCTGTATAAATTTTATGTAAAGAGACTTTAAGACGGACATAACCGTGTTGTATTATTATTATTCTGACTTCAGTTCGCGATTCCTCGGACCAATTTGCACCCAGAAACGAAAAATTGATTTTAATCTTGGAGGAGATTAAACGAGAAAAAGCAGAGTTCGGCTGCTGCACTCAAACGGAAACGGAAGCCGGAGGAGTGAGATTTTCCGAATTTGCCATTTCACTTATAATAAAAATTTTCAGGTTTTTTATTTTGCCAGCCTCATTGATTTCCCCTGCTCCAAGTTCCAATTAACCGAAATCGATGGTACAATAGATGCTTCACGGGCTTGAACGGTCTCAAAAGGGTTAAACGCACATGAAGCTCACACACCGAGAAATGTTTGAAAAAAGCGCAAAAAATACGAAAACCTAACAATTCTTCTAGTATATATAACCACGCAATCGCGAGATACGAACCGTTCCTGCAGACATCTCTCAAATAAAATAGAGTTGGAAAAATATCTCTATCATACATCTTTTGTATCGAATTTTAAAAGGAAAATAATTCTGATTCTGACAGCGTGAATAGATGGAAAACCGGAGTGTCATGTATGAAAGTTAATTTCCAAATTGCACGTCCCGGAGCTTCAGAAAGCGTTTATTAAAATAAATCTAACTTGTTATTATCCGCCGCATTAAATAATAGTCGTAAGCAAAATAAATTTAAATTAACTTTCATTGTGTAATCGGAATTCAGAGCGATGATCGAACGTTAAAAAAGATACTTTTTGATTCATCCTTCACGATTTGTGCTTGTTAAATGCTCGAGGAAGGATCACAAAAATATTTTTATTATATTTGAAACTTTTCCACTTTCTGGCGTGAGAGGTTGAAATAATGAGGAAACTACAAGTTTTTCGTAGGGTGCCTCAATATGTTCTCACATGTATTCAAAACCATTTTAGTTTATGGCTCTTGATGGAGTTGGTGGCACAAGGCTCCGGGAGAAAGAAGCAATCGTAATGCGACCCGAACAAGAGATTTCCATTTATTTGGCACCACCTATGCCGGATCACATAAAACGATGCCTTTCCTGTCTTTTGACCTTTCTTGGCCTGCGGAAGATCTTTCGTCTGCTGCTCTCCCGAAATTAAGTCGATTTTCTGTCTTCGTGCTTTCCGAGGACCTATTCTTCTTGTACGGCCCATTTATATTTAAAATAATAATTTTACAGGGCCAAAATCGCAGTTTTAACTTTTTTAAATGGATTTTGTACTTTTTCAGATTCTCATCGTTGTGACCGATGGTTGTGAAACAATATTACTGGGATTTATGACATCCGTTTCCTCGCAAAAGCGGCGTAATGTTGTAATAACAAATCGGCGTAAAGCCAGATTGCGAGAGGAAATGTCCACGGTTCAGTGAAAATAGATGGACACAATAATACGTAGAAAATGCTGCATCGTGCTAATAATTTATAAAAAAATTATATAATAAGAACATAAAGATACAGCAGGAACTCAAACCGAGACAATTGACCCGACGTTGCGAGGGTTATCTGCGTAACGGATTCGGTTTGGTTTGTGCTGTCACAGTCGAAGAAGAAGCACAGCGAATCGGTCGAAAATGTTGCGGGAGTCGGTCTACTTCACGTTGCTGACTCTGATTCCGGGACTGCTGAGCGACAGCGAACTGGGGAAATGCAGAACGGTGAAAGACACAATGTTGACCTGCCTCGAAGCCACGCTGGAGGACCTGCCGAAGGAGAAAATGCACAGCATCACATGGCTGCTGTTCGTGCGATCCGACATGCCAGCCATCGGGAAGAAGACAATGAAGCAGTTCCCGGCGCTGACGGATCTTCATGCGAGCAACGCGAACGTGCGGACCATCGAGGAAGGAGCCTTCGAAGGTTTGGTCGATCTCAATTGGGTCGATTTTTCTTTCAATAGGTTGTCCGAAGTGGACCCGAATCTTTTTTCCGACGCCAAATCCTTTTACTATCTGAACATGTCCGGCAATCCGGACCTGATCATACCGAAGAACAGGCCGTTCCTCAATTCGGAAAAGCTGAACTGGCTCGACATCAGCGCGTCAAACATCGAGGAATTATATCCGGAGACTTTCAAGATGCTCAAGGGCCTGAAGGTTCTGTCCCTGGCCAAAAACTCTCTGAAAACGCTGCCCGAAGGCGTGTTCGCACCTCTGACGAACCTGTACTCGCTGGATCTTTCGAAAAACAATTTCCAGGCGCTGGACGTCGAGCTGTTTAAGGATCTTAAACACGTATCGCTGTACATGGGACACAATCCGTGGGAGTGCAATTGCTCGTTGTATCCGCTCGTCAAATGGGCAAAGACGCGACGACTGAAAGACGAAGTTCGCTGCGCCAAGCCGAGCGACAAATTATGGAGCGACGTGACGGGCGCCGTTTGCGTGGACGAACTTGTGGAAGTTTTTTGAAAATCCTCCAGAGATCCTCTGAATTGGAGCAAGGACCGTACATTCCAGATGCTTTGGGCGTAACATGCCTGGAACTTTACCTTGTGCGGTCTTCCAGTCGCTAACAAGCTCTTTTTACACGTACGACACGGTAAAGTTACAAGTAACAGGTAAAACTCACGCAAAACCGGACAACAGCAAACAAGACGGTGAATTTGTTCAGCTAAATTAATTTTGTAAATTTATTTTCTCAATCTTGGGGTTTTTGTGTTAGCATTAAAAATATTTTTGTACGCTCTAGACATTTCAGTCTATCGCACATCATTTTTACACTTTGCACAGTTGGCAAATGAAAATAACGACTTTTACTTTGTACGAATTACGATGTTAAACGTTATGTTATTGGAAAATTCCCTCAGTTTAAAAATTTTCCACGTCCGTGATGCGGATTCTTGCCCGCAGCAGAAGGAACGCTCGGGAAGGGCAAACTCCAAATTCGTTTGATAACGGAACCTTGACATCGCGGTGAAAAGCGACCGCGCGTCTCTTCGAGTGCCCCGCGAGTGGTGTCCCCCTCGGAGGAGCGCCGCGAGAGTCGGGGGGCAGCGTCTCCTGCGGGAAATCGCCCGAAGGATCGATTGCAATTGCCGGTTCAATCTTCCGACGGCGGCAATCAAGCTTGCCATGGCGGCACCCGTCTGCTGCCACGGATCCGGCGAGGCGTCCCTCGCCCGCGGCTGCCCGTATGAAACGATATCGAGTTACCGATGAGGGTAAACTCCGAGGCTGACTTCTGCCGCACGAGGACAGAAACGGAGAAAAAAAAAATGGCGGCGGTTCAATAAAAAAGAAATTTCTTTCAATTAAATTCTTTTTTTTTTATTGTTAACTATGCCGTTCATAATGAAGAATAAATGGGTTTTTGCGTTTAATGCGCTTTATAAATAACTCTTTTAATCTGGAAATTCGGTTTTAACTCCGTCGCGGTTTTAACCGCCGAAAAGCCCACGGCTCGCGGAGCACGAACAGATTGGCAATTTCGATCCGGAAGGTTGCTGCTTCCGGAACCTTTCCCGGGGCGTCCCGCAGTCGGTGCCGTTCCCCGCAGGTACGACCGGAGGGATTTCCGTCCTTTCCCTCCGACAGCGGGCCGATGGAGCGCGGAAAGCAGACGATCCCGGCCGTCGAGATGGAGGCCGAAGCGTCTTAAACTTTATGACTAACCCCTTGTTATCTGCAAGATAACAACTTGTCTGGTGTCTCTCAATGAAAGATATAACCAACTACGTTTCGGTTAATGGATCCATAATGAAATACGAAGCGGTTGGCACTTTTCGTCGCGGGCTGCCCGTCCTCGGTTCCGCGACTTTCGTCGGGGTTCCGCTGCGTTCGGCCGAACGTTCGCGGCCGAGTGAAGCCACCGGTCCGGGGCGGAAGGGTTTCGCTCCTGTTCGGGGGTCGGAACAGGAGTCGGACGCCTTATCCCGACGTCGGGCATTCGCTTAGGTTACCGCTGAAAGGTCGCGAGATCGAAGGATTTTTGCCGCGGCGAAAGGACTCGTACCAAAATGATTTCCCTTTCCGTTTCCGAAAGAGGAGCAAGAGACTTCATCGTTTAACGTGCAGTCCATTGTTTCCGCCAATCGGTTCGCCTTTCCCTGTAGAAATTTTAAAAGATACATTACTGAATTTGAACTAATGGAGGCCATGTGTGAGCTTCCAGAATGTTTCTCGAAGTCAAAAATATTTTTTTGTCTCTGCAGAAACTTTTTTTTTTTCTTTTGCCCTTCCCGTCCTGTTGCTTTTTCCTTTCCAAATTTAAAATCCTCGAGGAAATGGTAATCGTCAGAAGATAAAAGCCGGACGGTTCTGTTCTTTTCTTACCGCACTCGCCGGCAGCTTCCCAGCCGAAGAGCTTTCGGAGTTGTCCTTTTCGAGAGAGAAAACCCCTTGGAAAGTTAATTTTATGCGAATACCTGATGCCAATTAATGGCAGAGTCGCCGCTCGGTCGTTAAATGTTGAAAAATCAAAGACCGAAGAAGTCGTTTATCATGCCCGCCATTCCGCGGAGCGGCCCCATAGGAATCGCGGAAGAATTTTTATTAACGAATGCGCATTTACGAGGCCGGGTACGTGCTTTCGAGACGGGAACCTCAACCACCGAAAGGATCGAAGTGCGAATTTTCGGCGACGTTCCGGCGATCCGAACGTCGCGAGGGCTCTCACGGAATTTACGGGAAACCGAGCTTCGATCGTAAGACGGAATTACCAAAATTACATTTGCCAAAATGCACTTTTCAATCCCTCTTCCTCCTCGGATTCAATAAGTGGATATCGGAGACATTTCCAGAACCTGGGCGAACCAGGCACGCGCGGCGAACGCTCGCTACGTGAACTGCGTCTCCGCAGGTCCGCGGATCCCGCCCCGGAGAACGACCCAAACGGCTTCCTGCCTGCGCCACCGGTTCCTTCGCCCGCGGAATCGCCCATTTACGGATCCTTCCAGATGCCGTACGAATCCAAAACAGAAACTCCTTTGGGTCGCTCCCCCGATAAAGCAGAGAAATTAAAAATCCTTTAGGAGCCCTTTCCCCTCCCCCTTCCCTCCCCCCGCCACCACCTCCGGAGAAAAATTTTCTTAATTGACTTTCCAACTCGAGACTCATTAAACAGGGCATTTGCGTAAGACAAACACTGCGGGGGGGCAGGGGGAGGAGCACGTTTCCCCTCCCCCCCCGCCGCTTCGCTTCGAAATTTCGGTTTTTATTTTAGTCATTTGGACCCTTTGGGAGGCTCCTTTACGGGGGCCCCTCGGCTCCGTCTCCTTAATTGTAAAACGGCATAAGCGGACTGGTAATGACTTTTTTCAATGAATTTAAGCTTTTACGAACGTGTTGGAGCGATTTATGCGATGGAGGCGAAATGAATGGGCGAACGCTCGCCTGCGGCTCTGTCGGAAAAGCGCTGACGGGTTTTGCTCTTCGGAAGGCCGCGGGCCCCGCGGGCTTCTCCAGCTCCAGCGCCGCCTTCCGAATGGAGCGCCGGGGACCGGGGCCCGGTCCGCTCCGTAAGCGCAAATAAATTCCGCCGGCTTGGTGAGATTTTTCGACCGTCCGATCTCGTGGCAGGCGGAAAAACGTGCGGAAATAACGCGGGAACTCGAATAAGGACTCGCGAGCCGAGGCGGAGTCGCTGATCGTTTGCGAATCTGTCTGAAGCATGAGATATTTGATGAGTTACGGGTGGTAACCTTCCGCCGAACGGCAGAATGTTGGATTCCTTCGAGTCGCAATAATAATTTGTCAGCGATGCTGACGCGCCCGCAGGTACGCGGTTCTTCCGATGCTTCTGAACCTGCGTTCCCGGAGGGTTTTCCCTCGCGCTCGACGGTTTAGACGGTCGGCATTTGATGCCTTCCTTCGGATTTGGATTTTTCCACCCCTAAGCGCGATGTTTCACAAAAATGGTTCTTCCGCCCCATTCGAAAGGCCGAAAACCGAGACGGAAGCTCGGGCACCCTTGGCCAGGTTCTGTTCTCCCGGATCCCGTTCCGACCATGGTTGGAACCGAATTTTATTCCTAACCAAGAATAGATTCTCCGGATATCGGATACCGATTTCTTCCCGTTCCAGCCGATCGGATTCCCCTTTGAAAAATTCCAATCCACGTTCCAAACTAAATTTAAAATTTGGCGGGAGAACAGTTAAGAACGCTAATTTATTCTTAATTAATTAATCAATGTCAGAAAATACTAAAACTTGGAGCTTTTAGACGTGGCGATACACTTGAGAGCCGAACAGGAGCAAAAGGGAGTGATGAGAGTGAAAAATTGTTTCTTAATTTAAAACTAAAATTCCTAAAAGCCATTTTGAATGTTAAATATGATTTTCCCCCCCGACTTTTTTTTTTTTATAAACTTTTACGCTGCTGTTGTTACAAGTTTAAACGAAGTCGATTTACAATGCTTTTAAAAGTGTATAAATTTCCGACGGTGCTCCTGTAAAGCCAAAACCTACCCGAAGAATTTGGGAGACGTCGCGGAAGGCATTTCCCATCAGCAGAGTCTCCTCCCGGCAGATCCCGCAGGCGGATCCGTCGGATCGCTCTCGCCACATGTGCAGGCTTCCCGAGGCAATTAGCAGAGGTGGATACGGGTCTGTCCCCTTTCTGTTGGAAATCCGAAAAAAAAAAAAAAAAAAAGCTTTCTTAAAAAACATGTGGGCAAAAAGCACATAAAGGTAGTTCCATGCGTGACGTTTACACTTGAGAAGAAATTCTTTGATTGATGGCGGTGATTTACGGCAGGGGCACGGTCGGGGAAATCGGCGCTTGTTATGCCGGAGAAGACTTGAAACAGCTTTGCCTGGCTGGCAGTTCGGGAGAACCCTCTGCCGGGACTGCTTCCCGGCGTTCGCTCTCGTCTCCCGGACGTGCTTCGTGCCGTTTTCGAGGAGCGAGATCGGGCCGTGGCAGAAGGACTGCCGGAAAGGTCCGGAGGCATCCGCACCCGAACGGTTTACGGGCCCGGGAAGTCGCCTTGTATTTGGCTGCGATGAGATATTTCCGTTTGAAACAGCTACGTGTGAGGAAGGGAAAAAATAAGCAAAGAATCAAACATGAACGAAGGTGGAACTATTTTAAATATTAATAAATGGAAAATTAGACTTGCGCTAAAGGTATAACAAATGATGCAAAGTCAAGAAATTATTTTAATAATTTATGCACGATTCACGGATAGAATATAATTCATGTGGGAATATGTTATTGTAGGTAAAACTTTACGTGGTATGTAATTAATTCTTTGAGCAATCGTAATTCATAAATCAAAAAATTATTGTATCACGTTTGTTTCCCGTACAAGGTGGTTTTTGGTTTAAAATTATACTTAAGTTAATTTAGTTTGTATTTGCTAAATGCGGACAGGAAGTAAACTTATAGTAATAATAATAATACCGAGCGATAATTATTTATGGAACAGTGATTGATTGTAGAACTTCGACGATTTTTGCTCTCTTTTAATTTCGTTGCTGTCCAGTTTCTCTAGCGGGGAAAATTTTGAAGTACAACAAGATGTCGTCTTGGTTCCGTTGTTAAGTAATTTTCATTTAAACTCGAGTTTCAGATCGAGATGAGGAAGGAACAAGACGATTGTAGTAGCATCGGCCAATTACACGTGCGCGGGAGAGTGGCAGAAGATTTCTTGCCGTGGTGGAAGGATTCGCTTTTTGTGTCGGGTCAGGAATCAGATTTCGGAATTTCCGCCATCTTTCGCGTCACGCTCAGGTCTCGTTTGCGCTCCTTTTCCGTCTCTAAGGTTGGCCATAACGTTTTCGCATCTGGTACCGCGCTCGACGCCGGCGTAAAAGCAGGTTTGCGTCGAGAAAACTTACCTAAAAATTCGCCCCCCCAC
>JAOWBB010006373.1:0-28033 GCA_028565995.1 Ricinus marginatus | reverse complement strand
AATTAAAATTTATTCAAATTTTATACTTAATTGTAATTTCTATAATTAATATTAAAGATTGCTTTTTTTCTCATATTTTTTTCCTAAATGAAGATTTTTCTTTGTAAAATTCAATATAATTAAATTTGTTTTTTTATTTAGCTATTACATTTTTTTTCTTTTCGTCAAATGCTTTATTAAAACTGCATTATTTTACATTGTACTCTGTTTTGATTGATTGAGTGAGTCTTTTAAAGATTGACTTTAAAGTATTTTTACTCTTTTTGTTTTTGTAATAGTAGGACAATCTTCAAATCTTTTTTAAATATGTAAATTTTAGTATCTGACATAATATTGTAAGACATAACTATGGAATTTTTCTGAATATTGAGTATAATTATTTAAAGCATTCAATTTTCATGTGTATTTTTTCCTAGGATACTTATACCAAGAAAAAATGACTATCAGCAGAAACTCATATCAAAATAATTTTGATAATGAAAACATAATAGAAAACATTTTTGTTAAGTTTGTTTTTCTTTGCAGGCTATCACAGCTTTTATTGTCCTTGCTTATATTCACATGGTGTTTTCACGGTCTCCGACAAATTGTTTGGAGCATATTCGTGATAATTGGCCTCGAGATGGAATATTAAGAGTTGAAATTTTGCGCAACGGTGCTGATGACTATAATATTGAAAAGTCATATGCAAAAGAAGAAAAATTGAGGCAAGATCGACTTGATGATTTTGGAAGCGTTTTGAGCCTGCTTTCTCGCGACGGGCAAGTCATTAAAGAATATTTGTTTATTTTAAATTTACTCCATAGCTTATTTCATAATTTAGACAAATACTTTATCTTGTAACTTTGTAGCTTTGTAAATATAGAGCCTTCGGCAGTTGAAAATGTAGTGCAAGACATTAATGAGGGTGGAAACGAAAATACATTGATTTCAGAAGAGAAAATTATAAGCCAGACAGAAATTAAAACTCCAGTAATACAAACAGTGAATACCTCAGAAGAATCTTTTCCCACAACTTCATGGACTAGTCAAGAATCGGATGCATCTAAAGTAAGATCTGAATTTTACATAACACTTGCACGATTTTTTTTTCTAAAAAAATAAAACAAAGTGATATATTTTATTATTTTAAACTCAATATAATTACATGTTTTCCACTAGTTGGAGTTGGCAAAAATAAAAACGAATTTTATTGTTCATTACGATTTACCATGAAAAACATAAATTTTTAAAAAAATTATGTATTAAAGGACAGCCATCATACTGTTACTCGTGTTAAAAAGTTCCCGACAATTTCAGAATGTGATATTTTTTCATATTAGATTTATCAATAAATATTGATAGAAGTTTTATTGGGACATATTTGAACATCTTTTTAATTTTTATTTACCCAAGAGATATTTTATTCCATTGTAACGCCAAGAAAATAGCCAAATCATCAATGAATAATTTTTTTGATGTAGGCGAAGAAGATGCCTTCTCAGACAAGTTTGTGAACTTTGTTTGGGATGTAAAAATAGTGATTTTGTACCATTGAATCCTTAATAAATGCATTTATTCTTTAAATTTAGTTTGCAATTGATTATTTAATACTTCAAATTTAATAATTGTAATTGATTATGATTATGAAATTATGTTATTAGAAATATTTTGTTATCTAAATGTTATAATAATGAATTATTTTTCTTTTTACGTTTTAATTTTGTTTTCCAGGAAAGTTATTCAGAAAGGAAAATTGAACAAAATCAAGAAAATTTACATCTCAATCCAAACGACTTTCTAGTCAACGGAAATGCAAGTTCTGCTAATAAAACAGACACATTGACAGATGAAAAAATTTCTCCTCTTGAAACGTCAGTATCGGAAGTGGAGAAATTGGTTCGAGCAGGTATAAATAACACATACAATTTTTTAAAATGAGTTTAATCCAAATTGTTGAAAGAATTATTAAATTTGAAAGTGATTTTATTATTTTTTACTATTTTATATCCCATGTTATACAAAAATAATTTTAAGAATATCACACAATTATCCGATTGCGAAATTAGCGGCCATTAGACGTTCTTTAGACTTTACATTTCAAACAATTGCCGAAGTATTTAATATATGAATTATCGTTTATTTCAGTTATTTCCATTTTTAGCTGAATTTGTAACATTTTGATTATTTTGTCCTTTAAATAAATTTAAATTTATTTTATTTTATTTTATTTTATTTTTTTTTTTAGTGTGGCCGGAAGATGAATATATAGTTGAATATTCATTGGAATATGGCTTTCTTCGTTTATCTCCTGCTACAAGAAGCAGGCTTAATATTCCTGTAAAAATTGTAACTTTAGATCCTAATCGTGACAAATGTTTTGGAGATTCATTCAGTCGTTTTATTCTGGATGAATTTCTAGGTTATGATGATTTACTCATGGCTAGCATAAAAACATTAGCTGAATCGGAAGATAATAAGGGATATTTAAGGTATGTTTCTCCATCATCATACCAAATCTGTTATTTTTCATTCTATAAATTAAGTGCAATTTAAGATTTGATTTACTAAATTTACAACGATTTCAAGACATTTTGACGTATGAAACGGAACAGATCTTATAATGTGAAACTTTAAAATGAGAGTAAAGACATTCAATTAATTGAATATTTTGAATTATTGTAACAGTGATGAAAAAAAACGATTTTACGAATATTCTTTATTAACATGTCTGCGCTTCATTTCTCTATGAAATAAAATTGAACATTCTTTTTCGCAAAATCTGATTCTTTCTAAAATGTTTAAATTCTCTTTTAATTCTCATCCGAAGATTCTTTGTTTTTTTTAGAAATGTTGTCACTGGAGAACATTACAGATTTGTTAGCATGTGGATGGCAAGAACTTCTTATCTTGCTGCATTTTTGATCATGATCGTATTTGTAAGTATGAAATAAAGTTACCTACAGTACTACTCAAAAAGATTCTGAATGAAGCATAAAATTTGTGCAAAGAGGCAAATTTTGATAAAAATTTTTACAGTTTATATATACTGATACTAAATCTTTACTAAAATTTTTACTAAAAAGTTTTAGAGTATATTTATATCTATATTGATTGTAAGAATATTTCATTCATTTTTTTGAAGTTTATGAAAAATAATAAATGTTAATAAATTAAACAAATTTTTTGTTAAAACATTTTTTTGCTGTAAGATTAAAATTATTACTAAGAAGTAAATCTAAGAAATAAAAAATATGCAATGCTTTATTATAAAATGAAGGGTTAATAAGATAGGAATCTAATACAATTTAGTGTTGCTATTTATTTTAGGATTATTGCCAAACTTATAAATAAATCTATCAAAAAAAACAATATTCACTCGATCTTTATAAAAATGTTTTAACTTAAAACCGATTTTTCCAATTTTAAAGAGCTGAAATCTTTTCAATCAGAAATTTTTAACTAAATGACGATCAAATATGTGGGTTAAATTTTTTTTAATAATTAAGATGAATATTAGAAAAAAAGATGAGCAAATTAGAGTGACATCATTAATGCGATTTAAAGATCCCAATTACTTTTACATTTACATCTTTAATCGCTCATGCATTCTTTATGGGTTAGGTTTTTTGACTATAACTCTGATATTTTTTTTATATTTTTATGTAAAATAAAAAATTTCATATTATTTTTCCGTACTATTTAAAGGATTTACATTCCGAGGTTTTAGCCAAATAAGAGTCTAATATCCTTATTGGGAGGTAATTCTAATTTTTTCAATATCAATTTCATATTCGAATATTAGTCATAGGTTCTATAAAATGATCATTTAAAATCAGCATATGCGAATATTTTTCATTTTCCATTTTCTCTACCGTCACACTATTTGGTCTAATTTGTACCATTTTTTCTTTTTCACCTTATCCACTAATCGTCAATGAAGATTGTTTCTGCTGATCCGAATCATTAGAAAGGATTAACAATTTTTAATAGTTTTCTTAATAAGTTTTTACAGTTCAAAGTTGGTGGAAATAACAAAGGTCTTAGTATTTAGTTTTTCGTTTTTCTAAAATTTAACAATCTTATCGGTCTTTCTCAATTTCTCATATGAGCAATCCATACAAACAGCAATGCTACATTCGTTAATGCGAGACATTCTAATTGCTCGACAGTCGATTACGATCCCAGCAGGATCCTCCACGTACGAGATAAGCTGCGTAATTGGTCTAGGGGGGGGTCCTCCATTATGTCCCAGTCAGGGGTACGATGATTCAGCTTGCGACACCTTTCTCGGGATAAGTCGTTTATTTGGACCCGCATGGAGTGGAACTAGTTGTGACTTCAAATGATTTATTCGAATCTTTTACTCAGCGATCAGAATCTATAATTTCGTCGTAAATCTCACGGCCAAATGAAAAATTTCAGTCGAGAAATCGAGAAATCTGTTGGGAAAAAAGCATGATCCCATTTGTTGTGGTTGTTTAAAACACTTGTATATTTTCCTAAGAATATGAAATTTTAAGAAAACAAGTTTTGTCTTTTGAGATGAGAATCCAAAAGAGGAAATATTCTAAATCGTAAGAAATACGAGGAAAAAGATTAAAAACAATGAAGGAGGTATTGAAAATTATTTCCTGAGGGAATTTTTCCATTTCTTTGTCAGAAATTAATCTTTAAAAGTATTTGTCCAATGGGATAGGCTATAAAATGCAAATTATTTTATGCATAAAATACTCCCATCGAAAAACGTCTTTAAGTGTTTATTAATTTAAACGCCAAATGTCCTTCTGTGAAAAACTCGGAAAGTTTTTGAAAACTGATGTGAGAATATTGAATAATATTTCTGAATTGTGCCCTAACAATTTTAATTATTGAAATTCTATTAAGCAGGTTAAATTAATGTAATGATCAAAGAATGAATAATGAAGATGAGTATCTTCGTTATTAACATTTTTAAAAGAATATTTTCCATAATTCCTTTTTATCTGAGGGATATAATTTTTTTGTAAAAAATGGCTGGATAAAAATTATAATTTAGCGCATGAGTATAATTTTTATTTTTTAATGCGTGAAGATTTTTTTCGTTTTTTCTTCGTAATTCTCTTTTCTTACAAATACATTTGATTATGTTATGTCTGTTTGATATATGTAATGATTAGAATCTCATTTTTTAATTTACATTTTTGGAGCCGATGATAAAATGTGCAAATTTTTGTCGATTATTTAGCTTAATAATTATGGGATAAAGAATTTCAATGTTGCGTTCGGTTTTTTTTGTCAATGAAATGTTTTCTTCTTCAGCATGATTTTCCATTTAATGATAATCTGTCTTTTTCGGTATGTTGCGGAAAATCCTGGATTATTTTACGGAACTGTTTAGACATTTCGGAATTTTCTTGGCAGAACTTCTAGTTCGTAGACTCTAGTGAGATTAGAACCGAATTTTTTTACCTATTTCCCATTTATTTATGCAAGTT
Organism: Ricinus marginatus; assembly: GCA_028565995.1. Classification (NCBI taxonomy): domain Eukaryota; kingdom Metazoa; phylum Arthropoda; class Insecta; order Psocodea; family Ricinidae; genus Ricinus; species Ricinus marginatus. The sequence goes on along the minus strand of JAOWBB010006373.1, from coordinate 22,577 downwards.
ATTAGAATTTTATTCTCTATTTTTTGGAAGAATAAAACTCATTGTTCTCGGAACTTTTTTGAAACTTTTAATTATTTTGGAATTCATCAGTTGAATAAGTAGTTATAAAATAAGTAAATAAGCAAATACAAAAGTATTTGCTAATAGAAATTACGAAATATTGATGTAAGTAGTTGTGGAATTTGTAACAGTTAAATTTTTCAATATTTTCTGCTTGACATAACTTTTACATTGCAGATATTGTCATTTAGCTTTATCATTAGAGTTTACGAAGTTTCTAATCTCTGAATCTATATTTTTAAAAAATATTCGATTTAAATTTTTTCGGACTATTAATGAGTTGCATTTATCACTGCCGGTCGTTTAATAAGAGAACATGAGTGTGCTGCCTGTCGGTTCCCTTTTTTGAAACTGGATAACATGACTGTGCACTTGTCTGTCGCTCGCAGACAGTGACTGCAACTTCCGGATTTTCAATGTAGAATGAATCGAGTTTTCCTGCTTTCTTGGGAGTAGCTGCGGATGGTAACCCTTTGTTTGTAACACATTTTCAAAAAAGGGTAATCGTGCGTAAAGACGTTTAATACAATTTTTACTTGCAAATTAGAAAGGAGCCATTGACGACGGAGGCTCCGATCGAGAGATGGGAAAGAAAAGGAGGCCGCGTCCAATTTCATTTCGCTCCAGGCGTCATTCCAGGCGACTGGGCAAAATTAATTATGATTCCTCTGCTCAATAAACGGTGCATCAGCCCGTACTTATTCAAATCCTCCGGTTTTAAAGTATTATTAATTATTTCACATTCTCATAGAGATGCCGTTGTTCGTCACAATATTACTTGCAGAGCTCGCATATCAAATTAAATTGTGGAAAAGCATTAGACTTGGGGTTTATCTTCTCGACAGAGGGAAGTCTGTTAATAACTTCAAATTCTAACCCTAAGCATATCGCCACCTTTTGTTTATCCATTTCCATTAATAAAAAAAATTAGATTATTAAAAAATAAAAGCAAATGTTTTGTATTTCGGATAAATTTTGATTTTGATATTTAGCTCAGGAAACTTAAATTGAGCTTTTAAAAATGTTTTTCATTTTATCTTTAGATTTACAAAATTTTAATATAGTTTATTTAAATATCCTTATCATAATTGTTTTTATGCCTTTATTATTATTATTATTTTTAATTATTTTAATTTCTTTTTTTGTTATAAATGTCACTTAAAGTAATTGTAATGTATTTTCATAAATATAATATATTATAATCATAACAAAATTTCATTAATTTTTTTTTTCAGACGATTTCTATATCAATGCTTTTAAGATATTCACATCATCAAGTATTCGTTTTTATAGGTAAGTTTGATAAAAACTTTGCTCTTCAAAATGTTAAAAGTGTTTAATAAAAAAAAAAAAAAAAACTATGAGTTTTACTAGTTTTTGGTTACAAAATATCTTAAATGTTTATATTTTATTTTATCTACGTTTTAATATAAAATTTTTATGTAAAGCTTGTGCGTTTTTAAAAATACATTTAAATGTTTTATGCATGTAAATTTGAATCTGAAGGATCTTTTGTTCAAATATAATATCATAACATAAACAATTCCGAATTACAAATCGCAGTGCCTGAAAATATTCAGTAATGATAAAAAAATTTTTTTGGTAGATTAAAATAATGATTTCGAGGAAAGAAGAAGATAAAAAAAAGACCATAAAAAGACCAAGAAGGAGATTTGCAAAAGTAATAAATATGCCTTATGATGTTGCCATGAATTATGACTTTCCACGGAAAGAGTGAAATAAGAGAAAAGCGGAGTAAAAGCTGCATATAAAGCTTAAAACTTTTACGGTTTTCAGACAGCCATTTGACGAAAGTTTTTTTAGTTCTGGAAAACAGGAAATAATTTCAATTTCTAAATTATTTATTAGTCATGACATTTTCTTGTGATATTAATCGGTCCATCGTAAACTTAATGGGTTTTCAGTGCTGTTTTGCAACAGAATTAGTTTGTAGTAGTCCGTGTTTGAACCCTCAATTCCGTAAATTTAAATTTTTTTCGTGTTTTAAGACCTTTAGAGTTTTCATTCTTAAATAAAATATCATTAACTGTATCTATGAATTTTTACTAATTATATAAGTACAATAAACGATTTGTATGAAGATTAAATCAAATCAATATTTTTCCTGTATCCTTTGGGAAATTGTACGACTTTCAGAATAAATAATTCTTAAATAATTCTGTATTGTTATCGAATTTTATGTTTATCGCATATGGTGAAAAAAATTTCCACTAATTGTTTGAGATGAAAGTGGACGAATACGAAATTGAAATATTAAACCTTTTATTTATTATGTTGAAATGTCTTCTTTTTTAGTTGATTTGCTGCAGATGTTAGAATTCAACGTCACCGTGAGTTTTCCAGCTGCTCCTCTCTTGACTGTGATCCTGGCGTTAGTCGGTTGGTATTAATGACTTTTCGATTTTTACAAAGTTAACCAAATTCATATTTTTAATCTGTGATACTGATTTTAGGTATGGAAACCATAATGAGCGAATTTTTCAATGATTCAAGCACCGCTTTTTATATAATTCTAATAGTTTGGGTTGCTGATCAATATGATGCTATTTGTTGCTTGACTTCCATTACTAAACGTCATTGGCTAAGGTAAGTTTGTATTTAGGTTTAAGATACTTTTAAATAAATATATTCGAGAACCTACTCATTGTATGGGTGAGAAAAGTTTGCATTTGATAATATAAGATTCGTTCAAAAAGAATAATTACTGAAATTTTAGAAATTTTTGTTATACAAACATATAATAAGCTTTATTTCTTGTGTAAATAAGCTCTTTCGAAAATTTTTTTAATTACATATAATATATAGAAATATATGCTTTTTAGTGACTAATTAATAGTACGGTATATGCTTTGAAAAGTATAGTTTCATGTATTATATATATATATATTGCGTTTATATATATACGCAAAGTGTTTTTATTTTTGTTATATTAAACTAAGAAAGAAAAATTTTAAATTTTTTTTAAAATTTTTCCTGACTTATTTTAACTATAATTATGGTTCCAAGTTCAATGATGTGCTGGCTGTTCTTTTGGTGATGTTTTTCCAAATAACAAACTAATTGCTTGTGTTAAAATATCTGTCGCGATATATAGAATCTTAGATTCTTATTTCGCAAAGTGAGAAATCTTATGATTCGTCGTTTTGTTGATTTTTTTTCATGCAGCTATCTTGCTTAATTCGTTTGAAAATTTTGCTTCGAAATTATTTTTAATCTGAGCAATCAAACCGTAAGGATTTAATTGTAACTGCTTAAGGTCATCTGCAACTTTGTTCTTCATCAACAATACTCAATGAGTTTTTATTAGAGGTTACTATATAGCGTGTAAAGCTTGGTTTTTATAGTATTATATCGAGTTGCAAAAGAACTAGCAGTATGTGTCGCAGAATATTGTCACCGAAAAACCGAAAATTGCTCGTTGCTATTATGTAACCAGTACCTTTTACAGACGGTGATGATAAGTATTGGTGATGATGATGATAAGTAAGAGATGAACTACGTCCATCATAGTTTGATTCTCAAGTGAACTATACAATATCACATTCTTTTATCTTTATGTCAATATTGACAGATGAATCGAACAAATATGCACGAATGAATAATGGTTAAATGAATGATTCTCAATATATAGTCAACATTCAAGTGTCAAACGCATGTCGTAGATGTCAAGTTCAAAACATCGTATCTCAATATAACGATTCCAAGCTATTAAGAGCCTAACTTCTGTAGTTAACAATTTCCTTAAATTTTACATCAGGCTGTTTAAGATTTCATTCTTAGACAGTAATTATTCCAATCTTTATAAGAGAAACGGAATATTATAATTAATATTAACATACATTTTCGAGGATGATCGTGGATGATGAATGCCGGTAATTGCTACTTAAGATCCCCTACAGTCAAAGTGTTAACTATTTTGTTACTGTCATTATATCTTTTTACGCTGAAGCGTAGATTTTAAAAAAATTAGGATTACTTATTACGTATTGTATATGAAAAGCTTATGTTTTTAAATTAATATTTTTGGCAGAATAGCTATGCCAGAGTTGAAATATCCATAATATTTGCTTTTAATTAAAATTAAGTCCTCAGAGATCGATCCCGCAAAAAATTCCGATACCGGTTTTTAGAGTTAATTTAAAAAAGAAACCTTTTAATTATGAATCTACCGCGAGTCAAATTTCTCATCTTCATTTTCTGAAAAAGGCAACAAATTTTTTAGATTGGATTTGTTTCTTGTATCGGTGGTTCTTTGCCGTGTTATTTCACGGTTTGATGCACTTTTTTTTCCGAGCTTTGTGGCTTCGAGTAATCGATTATGAACACTCCAAACTTGCCTTGCCACAATCTTTAGAATGTGAATAATAAATAAGTACGAAATTATTTTGCGTTTTGAATGATTTAAATGGAGCTTCCTTTTTTTATTTTTCTTTATCTTCATATTGCTCCCGGTTTAATACATAAGTCTTTTTTATATTAATATTATACAATATTTTCATTTTCTCATGCAAGATCACATTCTTCGCTTCATAAATGAGAAAAAGAGTTGTGATTGTAAAAACTTTAACACCAAATTTCTATTCTTCTAGTCTTCTTTAGTTTTCTTTTCTGTTGGCAAGTCTTCTTTGGTTTCTATCCATTTATTCGAAGCGGAAAAGTATTTACTGTAATGAAAAACTAAATGAGTGTGGCATTAAAGTTCCTAAGTTTTAAATCAATAAATTTGTTTATCAGATTTTTTAAAATTATAATTAAACATTTTACTGTTAATGATGAAAGTTATTAGGCATTAGTAATTACAATTTTTTGTACCTGAAGGAAGCGATTAAAATTTCTGTCGGAGGAGCAGTATACAGTTTAATTAATTACTGTATTTACCACTTATATTGTTATAGTTAATTAATGAAAATTAAATTTCGTTATAATTAAACGTTTCAGAATTCTTGCACGTTTTTTTTGAGAAATCTATCAAAAACCAAAGATTTTCCGCTTAAGAAATACAAATAATTTTCACCGTTAGCACTTTTCGTCTTTATCTAAATGACACCGAAGAAAACTCTGGCACCAAGGCTTTTTCTAGTTTCGTGTTGCTCCTGCAGAATATCTGCTAATTTATTTCCCTACCAACATTCGGCATTATCTGACGTTTTTTTAATTTTTTTCCTAATTCATTTTCAGAATTTCATTAAATCAAACCGACTTTTCAAGTGCCGTTTTCAGAAAAATTTTCGTCACATTTTTTTCGCCTTGGAAAACTTTTTCATTCACCTCATCCCTTGGTACATTTTTCCGCAGGAAAAACTGATAAATATTCGTAAGAAATTTTTTCTTTCATATTTTGAATTCTTCTCCATTAAGTTCATTATTAAGTTTCTTCATGAAATGATTAGTCGGCTTCCCTCCTTTTATTCGTCGCTAAACGGTTTTTTATTATGTATGCTTCAACTTTATTTAATTATTTATTTTTACGATGACGAAGCCTTGTCTGAAATTTGTTTACGAAATTTAAAATTAAGAAAAATCAGTCGACGCGAAAAATTTCGGTTTTCCCGCTTTTGAGAAAATCTTTCACTTCACTTTATAAAACAGAATACGGAAATAATGTTAACGCTTCAACAAGGGAAATAATAATGTTGTAAAGATTTTTTAGAATTTAAAATTTAAGCTCGTATTTGTGCTAAAATTATGCTAATCTTGTTCAACAAAAAATTTTTAAAGTACTAAATCTATACGAATCTGAAATCTTGATAAATACACGCATTATTAGCTAAAAAAATACGTACAATGTTTATACATGCATGTTCATATCTTTGATTCGCCAATTAGATTTTTCTAATTCCACTGTCAAAAAGGTACGAAAAGATTCTAAGGCCTTAAATATTTTTAAGACTTACGTTGCTGAATGTCTTTTGAAGTCATGTATTGTTAAATAAATTATGTAATTATTTTGATGGAAAACAAAAAAAAAAAGGCATTGTCTTTGTTCTGCCGTATACCGTTAGCCTTTATTTTATGTGATGGAAAAGGATACACATAAAAATGTTAAAGCTCTTAGATTTCATTAAAGCTTACATGTAAAGTCAGTTGACGTTTAGTTTGGTAAGATTCAGTTTGGCCAGGTCTAGTTTGAAGGTAAAAAAATTTAATGTTTTGAAAATCTAAAAAAGTCAAGAGAAAGTCTTTTTTTTTGACGTAAATATTTTTGGCAAAAGAATTCTCTTGGAGAATTTTTATTTTGCCTTGCCTTTTTTTTACTTGAAACGGAATCCATTTTGATATCGCCAATAAATTTCCTTCTCATTATTTCATTTTGCTGCGTTATAGCTTTACCAGGAAATGTCAATCCTTCCGGTTTATCTGAAAGAATTATTTTCTCTTTTTCATGTACACGACAGGAGAAGTAGTGAAGTTCACAAAATAGTATCCCATGAGATGCCATTTACATTTCGGTCATTAAAAAAAGGTTTCCGATTGAATGGTTTGAGAATTACGGTGATTGCAAGGAGTTTCTTGATGTTGTTTCAAGTTATTTAAATTATTTGATTCCGTGAGTTCCGACCCTAACTGAGGGATCTTTCCTAATAATCATTACGGAATGGATGTTATAATAATTTCGGAGTCCGTTCTTCGTTGGCTGCGAGAACGTATTTGAATTTCTTTTTCATCCTGATGAGATAGGAAAAAGTCGGTTTAATTTACTGTAATATTTTGCCGTCGAGGCAACGTGAAAGAGAAGAGAAAGAATCGGCGCCGAGCGACACGATGCAGGAATTTAATGCGAGAGGCAAAATGGTAATGGAAACAGAGCTGCATTGTTAATATGCCGGCATTATTAAAATAATATTCATTTTGTCGTTTTCCCCGTGGATTTTGAGCCGAGATTTTCCAGATGCTGCGTGTTCGATTCGAAAAATGTCGTCGTTCGGAAAAAAAAACAATTAAACTAAACCCCGCTGGAGGTTTCCGAAAAAATTTCCACTTAAAAGAGGTCGATAATGATTGATCGTTTCCCGGGACTTGGATCCAGGGTAAGATCCCGAAAAGAATGGAAGGAAATGAATCGGGATTTGGCGGAAGAAATGCCGCTTGGATAAAAGAATGGTATCGTAGAAACAAAACTAAGGGTGGAATTTGCGATTAGAAAGTGCCTCTGATGCTGATGATGTTAACATTATTATGTCTATAAATTGCGTTGTTTAATGAAATTGGATCGAAAGATAATGAGAACAAATGGTTCTCTTCAAAATAAAACCTTTATTTTAGCTTTCTTCCTTTTTTTCTCCAAGGGAACACAATCATTATTTACTATTTCTTTCACTGGGAACATCTGTATTCTCGAGATTCTTGTAATCTCTGTATTCTTGACATCATTAGAGCGAAGACGTTTAGTAAATACTTTTCGAAGACCGAGCCCTGAATAATAATACCGTTGGAACGGTCTAAATCCCTTGATCAGAAGCAACGATTCGAGGGTTATCTAACAATGAAAAATTACTAATTTATGCAGGTTACACATAAAAACTCAATAGGCCCTATTTTCATCAGTTGGTGGTTATTTAGATTAACCTTCCATATTTTAAGAAAATTGTTCCAGCTGTGTCAATTAACCTGACTGCCCTTTTCGATTAATATCTAGTTTAATTTGACTGTTGTGCTCAAAAGCCTGCGCCCCCTTTTTTTTTTCTAGATTTACACAAATGAGAATTAACATTGCCTACGTCGAAGGGAAACGTTTGATTGTTTCCTTTGATATTCTATACAATTCCTTATGATTAGTTACTTCTTTATGAATTGTTTAATGAAATCTAAATTAATTAAAATGAAGACCTAGAGTGCACCCTTTTCCGACCAATTAAAGTTACTTGTGAACTTTACTGTATTCTTCGGACAAGCATTTATTGTTTGTTCAGCAGTCACGCCATTAATGATCGGTTAACATCACGTTTGACAAGATTTATCAAAGTGTTGTTGCATGCTTTCGGGGCTTCAGCAACCATAATTAACGCTTAGTTTTCGCTCTTATTGTTGTCAACTTGTTTGGAAATTGAAATTGGTCTCTTAAATGGAAATAATTGTTATTTTCTTGCTTATTCTTACAATTGTATGAATGCGAAAATATATTTTCATGATTGGATACCATATAAAGAACCCTGTTAGATTTTTCTTCCTCCCATTTAGCTTTGAATAATCAAAGGGAGCTCTTAAAAATTCTTTTATAATATGTAAATAGCTATTAATAATTCAGACTATATTTCTTTATAATATATATATATATATAATACATTGCAATCCATGGCAATCCATGGCTTAGATTTCGTGACAACATTCGAAATTTAATACTGTTTTCTTAGAAGGTTCAGACAAATTTTATTTGAAAATATTCTCTCGTTCTTGCCATTAATTTTTTCCATCATTTTTACTTCTGGCACGGCAACACATTTTGCTCATAATGAGGAAAAGAAGATGAAAGCCTTGTAAAAGGAATTAGAAGAGGTTGATCACGGAAAAACTTTTTTGATTTTGAAAATGCTTTGCCTCACTTCAGTGTTATAAATAAAAAAAAAAAAAAAATTGTGGGAAAAGTTACATTGGAAAACTTGTGATTTGATACTGGTGGAAAGTTTTAATTGTTTCCCCTATGGAAAAAAAAATTTTTTTTTACGTTCTGAATCATTTATAAGATACCAATATGAATAAAAAAATTCTTTTAGAACCTCCGAGTCAACTTATTCTGCGGCAATAAATTCTCCTTCTGTTACGTACGCAATTATATATAAGCTTTATTTCGAACAATAAGATTTCTGCTATGACTGTGGAATTGATGACTTCGTCAGTCGATAATTGAATTTCTGCTGGATCGCCCGCAATTGTAATGCAGCGTAATTTGATCTTTTTTTTTTAACTTTATTTTGTAAGATTTCATGTTTACAAATGTAAACTTTTTTCTTTAAGAAACAACAAGAGGGAAGAGAAAAAAATATTTTCCAACGAGTAAAATAATCCTATTCAATTCCTATTTCGAAATATATTTTCTCCTGTTTCGTTATTTTAGATTGTTCTTGTGCCTAGAGAGTCATGCTGCGAATGCTATGCTTTTTCCGAGTTAAGCCCTCCGCAGCACATCAACTCTCTGTGGCTATTTGAAGATACTTTCTGTGGAAAATCGTCTGCGGAAATTGGGACGGCAAATCACATTTAGAGATAAGAAAAATCGATATTAAATATTTAAATATTTTTGGATTCGTCTTTAGTAAGGAATGACCGGAAGAAGATTTTTGTAGGTTCATGGGCTCCTTTTTCGTGCATCATCAAAAGCATTGATTATCCACCACTAAATTCAAATACTTGGCTTTCTTTTTTAATATCAAAAGTTCAGTGAGCTTTATGCGTTAACACCTTTTTATGTTGCAATTTAATGATTTTGTATGAGGAAGCAAACTCATATCAATATGAAACTGAAATTTACTTTTATAAAAGTTTCAGCATAGGATTTAACAAAATATTGATGGAGCTAGTGTTTTTGATATGGCAACCTTTTTATAAGCTTTTGAAAGGAAGATTTTCTAAATTTGATTGATATTTTTTCGTATTGGACCTTTCCACTTTTTAAAGAAATTTTCTAATAAACTGAAACGAACTTTTTCGCCGGTCCTAGGGTCATGCGATTTTTCTCTTATATTTAAAGCTCTGTTTTTTTAGTATTTAGCCACATGCTTTGACTCCTACATTCAGAGGCAAGAATATGTGCGTATCTCTTTGTTCACATAATGAGCTTGCTTTTTGAGAAATACTTTTAAGGTTTTGCAATAAACCTTAAATAGCTCGCACTAAAAAAAAAAAAAAAAAAAATATTGAAAATGAGGATTGAATATAATTAAACATATCGGTGGATATTTAGCAATTTCTTTATAACAAATTAGAAGATTTAAATAATAAGTGAAGAAAGTGGTGTATTAGGGTTTCTTTCACAGGGAAAAAAATGCTGGAGTAATTAAGGGTTGAAAATAGGCCATAAATCTTCTCCCCTGTTTTCAGAGATTCATAATCCGAAACTCTTTCTGATTGTCACGTTCGGCATCACCTTTTCAAATCCAATTACATTGCCGATTTTTTCCAGTCTTCGTACGTTATGATGAGATGGAAGTTGTTTCCGTCTTTTAAATTGGCATGCTCTTCCAAATGGAGTATGTACAATCTATATCTCAAAGTGAACGTAAATCATTATCGACATGCTTCAAGAAAGGAAATCATCCTCAGGACAGTTCTCGGTTTCAGAACCGCCAGGATATACACTCTAGCATACGTGCTTTTCGAGCTTAGTTAATGTTAATTCTTCATGATTGTGCAGTTTTTTTTATGTAGCTCAATGGGAGAATAATTTTTTTCGTCTTAGTATTAACAAATTTTACATTTATACAAATTTATTATTATTGTTTACAATTTTTTATATGCTCACAGCAGCATTGTTGAAGAATTGGGCCGTGTGAAAGAATGCATTTCGAATAAGCGCAAAAAAAAATGCTTAATATGATTCTGCTTCACAATTCAGAGTAACGGGTGAATCTGACGATGGTGGTGATTTCAGTGCACACATATCGATTTAATTATTCCATTGGTGTATCAAAGAAATTTTAAACTGACGGCGGGCATGAAAGGAACAAACTTTCTGACAACGATGACAAACGTTTTTTAACTGACAAAGATGAAAGGAAATGTGGAGAAATTGCCGAGATATGTGCTGAAAGATAGGAATACCGATTTTCATTGATGTATTTTGACAATTAAATATATATTAATAGCTAAATAAATGAAAGAAGAAATTGAAAAGATTTTTCATGTATAATAGAAATTTATTGCGTTTAGAGTGTGGCATCTTAAAATTTTTTGCGTAGGAAAAGGTGGTCGAACTTTGCTTTCCAATACTATTAGTATTAAACTTCACAGAAGGAGAAAGTAAATTGTCATTACTTTTAGGTTGGTCGAACCATCTATCAAGATTGATGTGGATGGCAAATGGTTCCATTAAAGGTTCTCCGTCGAGTTCTGTTTGCACTTTATTTGGCTTTAGTCGATCACATCGTTTCGGTGGCCTTTTTTAATAATAGTCTTTCTACGCGTTATTATTTTCTTATTTAATTTTTACCTCCGGCTCGTCCGTTTTCGTTCATTTAAAAAGAGCGTTTCCCGGGTTCACATTCGAGAAAGTCTCATTACCTTCCGTGGATTTCGTCGGGCTGCCCCTGTGAAGTCGTTTCTTCGGGAGGTTTTCCCGCATTGTTTTCTTCCGCCAAAGTGAATCTGAATCATCAGAAGAAAAGTTTTGAAAGCTCATCGGAAAATATGCAAAGAAGGGATTTTGCGAGAAGGAGCGGAAAAAGGAGAGAGGCAAGAAAAGGAAAATGTTCGAAAAAAGGTCCCGATACGTGTGACCCCGGCTGCTAATGGGATAACCCTGTAATGCGCTCCGGCACCGCGGGGACACATTCAACCGACAACTCCCTTTCCAGAGATTTTTCTCATTGTAAAATGTCACGATTCTTTATACAAATCAATATTTCTTTTTTCACGTCTTTGCATGGCTAAATAAAGGTTTCTGTTTTTCCTTCCATTTCTTGTTTGCCCAGAAGATTGTTTCGAAATTTTGGTTTCGCGGTTATTAAAATTAAAAAGCGAATTTTCAAAATCAATAAAAATGCAAAAAATTAATAACAAAATGAACTGTTCGTAATCGATTTTGTCATCCTGTCGGTCAACCGTGCAGTTAACCGTCGCCCAGTTGTCGCCTAGCCTGTCTGCCACTGCTGAGGAACCAGGTTCGTGTTTGTCCACGTTAGATTATTTGTTTGGCTAGCTCCTGACGGTACCAGTTCGGGAAGAACGAATATTCTATTTGATGAATCCACATTCATTAAATACCGCGATTTATCTTACTAACAGAAGTTTATTACTTCCAGGTTTTTCTATTTATATCATTTCTCCTTCTACGCTTATCACTATCGTTTCAATGGTCAGTACAGCGGTTTGGCCTTAGTCACATCTTGGTTGTTCATACAGGTAAGTAACTTATTTTCCTCTGGGCCAAGCAGAAAGGCGAAAAAAAAAAATGCATGAACCCAATTGCATAATGCGCGATAAACTGAGAAAAAGTTCGTGTCATGTTGCTAAGGGTGGAGCTTTCTATAACTCTAAAATGGGATCCCGATTTCTCTCGTTTCCATGCCACTGGATAATCACTACCGACACATATAATGAAAATTTTTCCATGTTATAGCGAAATGTTTCTCTTTCGTGGTGAATTCGACTTCCCCTCGTCGTTTCTCATCACTCCCGTATAATATGAGCTCTATTCATTCTGCAACCTGATCCCGGATTGTTTTTCCTTACCTAATTGTTTGATTTCTTCGGGGCTCTCGTGTATAAATGTTTACATTTTTGAAAACCTTAAATTTTTCGTTTCCTTTCTTTTTTACGCAACCTCAGCTTAAAATATATTCCATATGGAAGGAATTAAATAAATATTATTATTTAAAAAAATATTTATTATTATAAAATAAATAATATTATTGCCATATTATTTATAATTAAATTATATTATATTCTAAAAAAAAATATTATTATTGTGCGCATTTAATGAAACGAGATCTTTGGAGCAAAAGAGGTGTGGACTTTGCAGAAGATTGACGCCTTTTAATATTTACTGAAAGTTACCCGATCGGTATTAAAACAAAAATTCCTTTTGCTTGAGTGAAAAAAAATAAGAGAAAAAAAAAAGGTGAAAATATAAAGCACACTTGTTTTAAGTTTGTTTTTTCTGAAAACGACGACAATTTTCCCTCAATATTTAAAATTCCGACATCTTCAGAGTGGATCTCGCACTGATTGTCATGACATTTTGTGACAGTTTTATTTTTTCGCATTTTCCGGGAGTTAACTTTTTTCCCTTTACATCGTCATTACTCTATCTCTTACTTTGCTTCCTTTGAAATGACAAACGCAATCTGAATTTTTAGCGTTGAATAAATGAATAACTATCACGTTTAGTTTGATAGAATCAGAAAGCTTTTGCTCTCGTTCGCTTCGGAAGTTAACAATATTCTATACACTTTCGATTAGACATAAAAATATCAAGGCAAAGTAATTTTATAGAAGTTATTAAAAAGGCAAAGTCGTTTCTAAAACTAAAATTTGCTAAAAGCACCTTTTTTCTGGTAAAATTTCTTTTTCCCTAAAAACTTGATGAAAATGTGCCGGAGCTGAAAATATTTGCCGAGGAAATTGTTCGTGTTAGGGATCTTTACTGCACAATTCAACGTCTGAATTTTTATCCGAACTAATTTCTTTTTTCCGCCGATCTTAAGCGGAGTATCTCTCGATATGTCTTTCTTAACTATATTTCCCTAATTATTTGGAAGTTTTGCCATACCAGCAAATATTTCTGTTCATACTTCTTTCACATCTAAATTTCTCACATTTATAGAAACAATGCATGAGAACATGTTATATAATTTATTGAAATTAAATATATATATATACGTATATATAAAATTTTCAGGTTGTTTGCGTAATGAATAATACTCTTTCATCTTTATTCTTCGAGAACGGTATCTAACAACGATGGAGTAGGTTTAGCTAAATTGCCGTTGTTGATTTGGAAGTGATTGCTGAATAAACCATCATCCATCTGAAATTTGAATCATGCTTTAAATCGTCGAAAACGTATCTTGCTTGTACGGTACTTTATATTATTGATTGTTGCAGGAATAGGAGATATAATTGAAAAGATAAAATTCATTTATAATTGTCTAATTATTTTATTTTGAGATAGTCGGATTTTGCGAATTGTACAGTATTATGTTGGAATAACTGGCAAAATGTTTAGTTGGAGAGAGACTTATTGCGGCCGAATCTATTACATATTAAATATTGAATTTATTTATGTTTGATTTTAACTGAGTCATATGTATAATATTCGTTCCCGCAGGGACGTAAACATTAAATTTGGGGCTGTGTCATTAGTGATAATATCTAAGAATGCTTTTTAATATCCGGGAAATTTTTAATACGTGTGCTTTACCATCAAAAAAAAGGAAGGGAAATTCGTTTTTTCAAAATATGTAAACAGGATTTTCTTATGCAATAATTTTTTATTGATGAAGTTGGAAATTTAAATGGAATTACAGGGATAATCTCTAAATTTACTTTGCTTTCTCCAAAATTTCAAGTATTTTCGACAATAATGAGCCGGAAGAAGCGATCATAAACGGGAAACGAGAGGTAGCATCCGGAGTTTTCCAAAGCGAACCTAATCTCCAATTGATTCCAACAATATCCTTAAAGCTTTTTTGCATATGGATTAGCAAACCCTTTCAGATTGATTACCAAGATTTTAAAAAATTGCTCAGATTATCCGAAGATGTTTCCCCAGTGTATCCCGTTTCTCATTTTCTCTCGCCGTATTTTTGTCGTCCGCTTTGCTACTTTTTTCCCTTCTATTTGGCCTGGTGTCGCTATCAGTTATCCATATTTCACCGGGGCTCGAGCACAGTGGTTGGTCCCGAACCTCAAATCGGGATATTTGCCAGACTTCCTTCGGAAAACGACAGAGAAGGGTCGTTGCTGTGGGACCGACTCAAATTTTTCAAGCTTGCCCCATTTTACGCATTAGAAAATGCAGTTTGAGGTTAGTTGCAGGAAAGCACAATCAACGTCATCAGATATAATTTTTGAAACTCTCTCGATGGGAATTTTCACAATGCATTTGTATCGTCGCGCATTCGCCCGAAAATCTTATTGGAAAATCCCAACGCGAGATTCGTTAAATTATTAGGTCATTCCAGTTGTTCGATTCGTAACAACCACCCAATTTCGTCTTGCGGCATTCCACCAAATGAAGCTGCCGAATGCAATTCTTCCTGTGCCTTGGCAGGAACTCAATATTAGAAGGCAAATAAGCTGAAGTTTTTAGGAGCCGGTTCCAGGCCGAAGAAGGGAGAAGGAAAGGCTCGCGGCAAATTCTGCCTTTATTAGTTTCTTAAGAAGCATCGATATCTGATAATCGTTTTGGAATGATGACTTCTTAAACAGGGCTTAAGCCCAGAGCGGAAAATCCAAGACTAATAAGGTCAATTAACTGGAAAACTGATTTTCCCCGTACCCTGCCTCCCCCCTCCGGGGGGGAGGCCATCAACCCTCTGGTTGGCGTTGCAAACTTCTGACGTGAGATTAAATTTAAATTACTCCTAAGAAGACGCAGTAATTAAGAACCATTCTCCTGTACATTAACGAACGTGGAGCGAGATGTTTGTCTCCTTCCACGGCCCACGCCTCTCCCACGTGTTATTCCGAATGTCCCTTTGCGGATTTGCGTATGAGAACGTAAAAGTATGACGGAAAGTTTGAAAAAGCGAACTGGATGGGATTGGGGACAACACTTTTCATGTGCATCGCATGGAATTATTATTCGCGGAGTTGGGCATTGCATCGGAACCGCATTAATAAGCAAGAACAAAAAATATATCGCAATTGTTATCGCAACGGGATGCTAAACATTTTTTTCCCGATTATATATATATATATTTTTTAATTTAAACACACATAAATGCATTAAATGAAAAAACATACTCGTTAAGATTACTCATAATAAAACTGTAGCATTAAAACTGAAATCAAAACCTTTGTTAATGCGTTATAAGTGGATTATGCGTGGGGTGATATATAATTTATTAAATAATAATGATAATAATTTAAAACTTAATAGTGTATTATATTAACAATTTTTTTTTCGCTTGCTCCGGCTTATTTTCGATGCGGTTGTTAATCCGAAGGAGTCGCAGCAAGGGATGAACCGCATTTTAGCGCGAAAAGTTTTGACGTTGCTTGGTTTTAGCGAATTTTCCGAAGGTTCAGTTGCTTTTTTGCGATCTTAGAATGTTTTTTTTTTATTAATCTCCTCGCCATTGTTTTCGGTCTGTGAATATTCGATTCCCAAATGTAAATTTTCTAATCGGATAATTAATTTTTTATTGTTGGGCGGATACTTCATTAGGGAAACCGATCCAGATCTCAATTATTTTTAGATTGATCTTTTGTGATAGAATTTTCATGTCATTGAATGTCTTCGTTGTAACGGGAGTTAATCGGATGTAGCGGCCCGAACCTTTTTGAAAATTAAACATTAATCTTCTTATTTAAACATTTTTAGATGAAAACCGACTACTGAACGGGCATTTTCTTGTACTTCGATTGATGCGCCCATAGCTTAAATTGTTTTCGTTCCTTAAAATTAATCTTTAAATGATTTTAATGCGGTTATTGCGAATTGCCGTGTCGATTGTTAAGTTTGCACAGTTCACTTAGACAGTAGAGTCGGTTTGTTCGAAAAAGGTGGGAATTATCGTTGTTGTTGTTGTTGTTGGGCACGTTCGATTTTGGTTTTTATAAATTTCCCAGGCGGTTGTAATGGACTTTTTCGAGCCTCTTTCGCGCACCTCCGTTGTCGCATTTTCCGCATCACGTGCAGGAAGTACCTTTCGTCCTGTTCCTTCTTTTTTGTTCTTGCTTAATCGAGTATCCGTTTCCAATTGTAGAAGTCCTTTTATTGACGTTTATTTTATCTAGACGATAGATAAAGCGAATGTCAGAGATTTTAACCGCTTTTCTCGGTTTATTCATGCTCTTTGAATTACCGTGCCCCGGGAAAACATTGGAAATATTCCTCCCGCTCTTCTCCTTTGTTCGCTCTTCAGTATCTCATCAATCAAATCCAAACCTAATCTTCTTCAACGAACTGTCAATCCCATTCATGCTACTTTAGTCTTTTCATTACAATTCGCTGAAATATCATTGATATTGAGTTTTCTGTCGAAGGACAGTTTTGATTCCGAAAACTGTTTTTGTTATGAGCTTGTATTTTTACGGCACTTCAGCTTTCCTTCGACGGTTTTTACTTTGAAATATTTTAATTTATCCTCCATTTCTAAAAATTTATTTTCCAATGTGCGACATTTAGGTGGCAGACAGCTTTCGAAGGTTATTGTTTTTCGAAACGTTACGATATGCAGTGAGAGGTTACATGCAGCAGACGCGTTGAACCTTCTTAAATGGAAAGAAATTCACGTTATTCATTCGTTTTAACAGTGGAAAGAAAGAAAAATTTGCTTATCGATTTTAAAATGAACATTTTATTGTATTTTCGTTTTTCGTTTAGCACTCCATGCTGTACTTTTTCCACCATTACGAGCTACCGCTAATTCTCCAGCAAGCCCACCTCCAGCAGATTCTTCTTCGCAATCCGCAAGGCCGCGATGCCGCTACCACCGAAATGAACGCTTCGCCGTGGAGCGTGCCCGGCTCGTCGGAAAACGCAGGCACGACCTCGTCAAGGGAGTCCGCAGCCTCGAGCATCACCAACAGGACCGAGACCCGAACGTCAACGCTGAGGAGGCTCGTTCGCGGAGAGGGCCTGGAATTGATACAGGTACTGACGCGAACGCCCCACATCATCACGGAAGTCGAGGAATCGTCCAACGATTCCTCTCCTGCTTCTTCGAACCCCCCGACCTCGGAGGACGGAGAAACTTCGACGTCGGACGTGGACGCTGCCTCCGCAATCTACTACGATCAAACCGCAGACGAGCAGACGGTCGCGGACGGAGACGTGTTCTTATCCGAAACATCACCTGCTGACGGCAGCTCCGGTCGCAGCGATCCGAACGTCCTGACGGGAAACCAATTTGCTGTTGCATCAGATGAAACAAGTGTTATGTAATTATTAAGATAATATAATAAGTAAATGTAAGGCTAACTGTGTCTCGGTTGTAATTTCCCTTCAAGCAAGGCAAGTTTTAATGGCCAATCGCTGCCCGACGTTTATTTTGACGAATCGACGGCTTTTCGAGCCCGAGCAGTTTCGACGTCGGATGGCTATCAATAAAATAAATTACGAACGTTTGAATGTTTACAAAAAATAATGATGTCTTGCCCTGCGAGGATACAATATGAATATTGAAGGCTCATAAAGGTTGATTAACCCCGCAGATATTGAGGAAAACGATCTTGTAAGGAAGGTCCCGGTAATTCGGGAAAGGTGGAAGGATTTATGTCCGGTCAAATATCGCGTTTCCCGTTGTTACTGCCCCCTTGTGGCTCAATTAGCAAGCGATGAGATCGCGGTTTGCCGCTTTTTCCTTTCTTCCTTTTCTCTTTTCGCCTCCACCGCAACATAAAAATCTTCTTTCGATTGCCTCGATCGGGGATGTCGGAGGTTTGTTAAGCGACCCCTTCCCTTCGCCCGCAGTTTACGACAAAATGCCGAAGACGGCAAAAGGCTCGATCATTCCGCATCCACCCTTACGGGAGCCAGTGCGGGATTTGGCCGGGAGGGGGAGGGAGGAGGCGATGTGGTTGGCAACGCGCGATGATCTTTTATAGATGCGGAGGATTTATTTCGACGGAAATGGCCTGCGGTGATAAAGCAACTCTTTTCGTCGATCGAAACGATCGAACGAGCGGCCGTTCCCTTCGGGGTTGTTGCGGCGCTCCGGGAGCAGAGCTGCCCGGGGGACTCGGGAAAATTAAAAGGAGCCTTTGTCCCGGAGGTTGCACGTTTGACGGAGGTGAACGCTGGCGGAGACGACGTGCGTCCAGTTTACCTGTAGCCACGCCAAATTTCGGTCTCGTCTCGAAGTCTTGTTAAGATTGCGTTATGAAAATTTGATCTTAACTTCGTTTGACTTGAAAATTAATCGGTTCACATCTATGAATACTAATGGATAAGCGGATTAGACGCGAAAGTAAACATCCCTTAGATTGGAGCGAATCCACGGATTATCGGGATGGAAAAAGTCTGCCCCCTTTTTTACGGTCAGCCGGCATGTTAAATTGCCTCGTTAGCCCCGCGACACGGAAAAGGGTTGGTTCTGCACGGGACCCGGGTCGCATCGTGCGTCAAGATGTCCGTTACGGGACGATTTTTGGGGTTGAAAGCGGAAGCGGCAATTCCGACGTCCGACTCGCAGCCCGAACTGAATCGTCGCATTTTCCGGCTTCCGGTTGGGGCCTCCGCGTTTGCACGATTTCGAATTCGAGAGAGAGTTTTCCCGTTATTTTCGCGTGGCCTCCGAAACGATGCTAATCCCAAAATTGTTGAATTATAACGAGCTAGGCGGATGGCATGTCCGGGAAGCATTACATTATGGAATAACGTCTGCCGGAGTGCACGAGGAAGGCGAACCGTGTCATCCCCAAGGTGGGAGAGTTTGTTTTTCGAACGCGAAAATTAATAAAATCTTGTTTATCAGATAAATAATTGAAATTTTTTGAGCTTTAAATATGGGAAAAATATTTAATGAAAAAGAAGATTTTTGGCGGAAATTCTTACTAGGGTCGTCCACGTAATGAAGAGTGCCTCCAGGTGCGATTGCCACCCTTAGGGGTGGAAAATGAACGGAGCTCGGAATTTCTCATTTTTTTTCCGTTTTCGTGATCGCAGGCCCCGATCGACGCAAATCCGACTTTTCCATTTCCTTTATCGATCACGAGCGAGAGCGAATGCCGGCGGGGCCTTTGCGAACCGTCCTCGGTCTTAGTTTTCAAATCCTCTGCCTTTGCACTTCGAATTTCCCTCGATTTCGAAGAGTTTTCCCCGGGAATTTCGACGCAGATTCGGAAAAATGAAACTTTTTTTTTTATGCATTTCATTGTCTGTCAGAGCCGCGAAAGGAATTCGATATCAAAAGATCCGCTTTTTTGTGCGGGCCGCTTGGTCTTTGAGAATCCTCCTCGGCCCGAGGATTTCTTCCGCGCGTTGAGTTTTTCTCGACGGGGTTCGCTCCCTCGCAAGTTCCTGCGGCTTCCTTCTTAGAGGTTGCGGCGACCGGAAGCGAAGCCTTTCTGCCGCTCGATCGCTTTTTGCAGCGCGAGGAATTTGCCCGAAATCGCCTGAAGCTTCCGGAAGTGAGTTTTCTCCCTTTCGGGGCCTGCCCTGTTGAAAACTCGCCGAAACGCCTCGAAAAGCGGCCCGATGGAAGTCTCATGCTCGCATGCAATTCATTAGCCAAGGCTTCCTGGGTGCGGCTCCTAACCAGGAATTCAACCCTCAAATTATTCCCCTTTTTGAGCTTCATTAATTGACTCATTTTGTTATCCGAGAACTTTTCTCTTCGTCCGAGGAAATAATTTTTCCCGATACGGATTCCGTCTCGTTCTGGGTCTCCCTTCCCGGGAAAAGAGCGAGCCCGGAGATCCGTGGAAATAAAGGCAACCTCCCTTTTATCCTTGGGAGGTCACCCGGCTCGCGGACCCGTGTCAGGAGAATGCAAGGCAGCAGGGTTGACAATGTCTGTCAGAAACAAAACCGTCCATTGATCGCATCTAATTCCTTTCGTAATTTTCTTGGTTAAATCTCCTAAATAATTTGAGATTTTTTTTTTCTGCTCCGGATTTCGTGTGCTCTATTCCGGGCTTAAAAATTCATCTTCTGCCATTCCAAAAACGGGTTTTCCTTCCGTCGGTTTCGGCCGGGTGGGGTTCGGGAATCGTAGAGGGTCGCCCGTCGAATGGAGATCCAGTAAATCCTCCCCTTGTTTAAGGGGAAAATGATATGGAAGTGGGCGAATTAATGAATTTCCAAGAGAGACGTGGATTCCTTCGGCGTGTCCGTTTCGGGTTCTTCTCGGGGAAACGGCGCCGCAGTCTTTCGGGCTGCGAGGCTCGGCGTTTGCGGTCTTCGGGTTTTGCGGCGAAAACGTCTCGCTGCAGGAAAAGTTGAAATTCCTCCGGCGTAAAATTACTCAGATCGGGGAAGTGCCAAAAGAGGAATCTTCGTGCAGGCCCTCGTCTCGGTTAAATTACGGCTCCGGGTTACGTCGCTGACAAAGTTGGATTTACCCTGTCAGGAATTCTTTTTGCCGCAGAAGCCACCGTTCCAGACGTCACTCTTCGGGAGCGCTCCCTGGAGCAATTGCTTACATAACTAATGAGCCCGTCAGTCAATTCAATCGTCCCGGGGTAAAGTTTCGGACTCCGACCCGGCACCGCAGGATCCGCATCTCTTTTTCGTCGAATGTGGGCTCGAGACGTCCAAGAAGTTCTTTGATTTCGGTGGAGGTTTGCTTTCCCGGGACCGGTCGGTCAATCTGATTGCCGGGAAAGAATGAAAGTAAATTTCGGTCCTTTTCACCTCGGAGAGTTGCGGTGCTCCGACGATTTTGGTTCCGCGAG
Source organism: Ricinus marginatus (assembly GCA_028565995.1). Lineage (NCBI taxonomy): Eukaryota > Metazoa > Arthropoda > Insecta > Psocodea > Ricinidae > Ricinus > Ricinus marginatus. Next base: position 1,277 of record JAOWBB010006373.1, on the reverse strand, counting down.
CGCGCGAGTTGACGCTGTGCTTCCGATCCGCCCTTCGAAGACGAGGGTAGCTTCGAGTTATCCCCTCCGCGCTGCAGTTCAAGTTGGACGCCGCTCACAAAAAGTCTGCCGTCGGAAATCCGATTTTTTTTTTTTTTCCACCGCGGAAAACCTTTCGGAGGGCATCAAGATGGGCAACCTGAAAGAATGATTTTCCAGGGTAATCTGGTTTGATGTCGGCTGAGAGATGATGGCTGATGTTAAGTAGAAGATAATGGCAGCTCTAAAATGGAAACCATGGCCCGGCAACGTGATTAGAATCGTTGGATTTCTCCCATTGTTGATTCCTTTTCTTCTCCTCCGTCTGTTTGATGCAAGATGCGAAACCGAATTCAAATCTCTTTTTGGCTTGGATTAAATATATACAGCTAAAAATCTTTTCGGACAACAAAAAAATGTTTTTTTTTTCTCCTTTGTAAGAAGCTTTCTTTATTCATATTTTTCCTTTTTATAGCATCCGGGCGATTATCTTTTCCCCCGCGTTTCACGAGGGAAAATGTCTTATCCCGGAGGCCTCTCGATGCTGGATCCGGCGTTTTCCGAGGTCCTCGGTTTGCGCTTTCCCGGATACGCCTCTGATTTCGCCACGAAGCGACTTTCATATTGAATTAATTGAAAGACATGGGAAAGGAAAAAGGGAAAAATTGTTTTTGAAGATATAACGAATTCTTTCCCGAAGAACAATTGTTGTCTGCCCCGAAGAGGAACGAGACGAACACTTTATGGAGGAAGGAGAATCAAATTTTATGTGGAAAGCCATAAAATACGCAAAAGGATGGGAATTTCTTTCCGCTACGATACCTGAATCGATTCCGTTATGAGTTTTTATATATATATATATTTTTCCCGCCAGTTTTTTTTATGGTTCGCGGGGAAAAAATTCCCTCAGATGCTGCGACGTTAATGAAGGATATAAACGGGATTGAAGAATAATTGAGATTAATAAGAAACTAATGAAACCCCGCAGACCGCGAGAATTGCATTCGATCACAAATCGCTTGATTAATGAATTCTTCCCCGGCCTTCCCCATCTGCTCCTCTCAATTTTTGTGTGTAAACAAGGAGGCCGCGTATGCTAGAATGCGGTGTGTGGTGTATGACGTCACAAGAGTCTCGGCGCCACTTGTTTGCCAGGCCTCCATTATTGTAATTGTTTGTAAGGCTTCCTTCCTTCCTTCCTTCCTTCCTTCCTTCCTTCCTTCCTTCCTTCCTTCCTTCCTTCCTTCCTTCCTTCCTTC
>JAOWBB010006372.1:0-28058 GCA_028565995.1 Ricinus marginatus | reverse complement strand
ATCATCAAGCAATAACAGTTTGAGTGGATTTTAAGTCATAAATCAGGCATGCAGTTCATATATTTCCTTCCTCACACCATAATTGTTTCCCAAATGGTCAACAGTCTGCTGCTAATTGCGCAAAAGTAGGAATATGGTTGCAAAGTTTTATTTTTTCAGCGTTGAATATATTTTCCTACTTGTCCTAGTTTTGAATATAACTTTAGTTTGAAGCCGTTTGGATAACAAGTACTATTGGATTTCTCATAAATATTTTCAGGAAACTCATTTACAATGGAATTTGTGGAGTCACCGAGAAGACATTACTAGTTATTGGCAATTTAACCAACTTTTTAGAACACAGGTCACTCTGATGGCATTTCCCAACTAAATAGATGTTTTAGTTACTTCCGGCTCGTGCAGTGAAATGAACTCGGAGGAGTTCATTATTGTATTATTAATTATAATATTATAAATATTAAATTATTATATATATTTATTTTTATTAAATTATTAATTATTATTTATATTATAAATATTATCATATCAATATATGATTATTGTTGGAATGTGTGTTTTTGAAAGTCCAAAACTATTATGTTAATACGAAATTCAAAATTCTGAAGCTATATTTGTCTTAAATCCGAAATGTGTACACAATATGATTTACAAATTGTATGTCTTAATAATGAAAGTTATATAAGGAACGAAAGAATTTATGAGAATAACTGCGGAAGAGATGTCTTACTGCTGTGACGAGTTTTACTTGACTGGTTGTACGAATAACGAGCAAGAGGCTCGAGAATAATGCTTGCTAAAGGTTTTAACTTGTATACTTATCGCAACCTTGTTTCGACAAGCAATAGCAAGCGTCCAAACAGGACGGGGCGAGCATAGTTTTCCTAACAATTATAATCATATATTATTTGCAGAGTATTATTTTATGAACAAAATATTATGCAAAGCACATATTTATTGAGGTAAATCATGAAAATATGAGGAATAAACAAAGTACCATAAAATTTATTTTTATAATAACGTAAATTGCTGTAATTAAAACTTTTTTTTTTAAACGAAGCTATATTGATATATTGGTTGGATAAGCAAGTTCATTAAGTATGAGAGTTCTTAACTGAAAATTTACGTAAATCGGATACTATACACCTGGGGAATTTCTGTTTTAAAGGGTTGCAATTGAATTAATATTACACTGTTAATTAATTAAATTATTTTTAATAACTTATTAATAATCATATACTGGAAACCTCAAGTAATCCAAAGGCGGCAACTCTTCGAAAATGCATTTCATTGATTAATCTCATTGGAAAAGCAGTACCCGTTATTAAATGAATCGAAGGGCCGCAGCATCGCAAAACCGTTCTCGGGAGCGGTATGCGAGCTGTCGAAAAATCGACACTCTTGTCGGCGAAATTATTGAGCTCATCATAAACAAATTGAAGGAATTATGTCTTGCGTAATGAAAGATTTCTAATTATTGGTTATCAGTTCAAATGTTCGAAAACAACTCAACATTTAATAGGCCGCACTCTCAATAACAGATAAAAGCGTTGACTTGACTTGTTTACTTCGCCTCAAAGGCGTTATGCAATACTTGAGGAGTTATAGAGAAGTGGACTTCTTAACCCGCGATCTGCTAGAATTTTTTCGATATTTTCTGTGAAGGGAAATTTGAAATGTGAATATCATTTTTTTTGTGATATAAAAATCGAACAATTTCTTTCTTTTCTGCGGAATCAAGCCTTTCTGCAAGCTTGTTTTACCTTGTACTTAGTGCAGCATATTCTTGGTGGACGAACATTCTCGAACGCGGTCGATGTGGGATGCATCCATTCATATAAAGACTCCGTTATTTCGTTTGTCTTTGCAGAGCTTAAATAAATACTTATTTAGAACTTAATTTTTATTTCGAATTTCGGCGATTCCTTGACCCGATTCAGAAAGTGAGGAGAAACACCGCTCCCAGATGGTTTTTCCAGAATCTCGTTCAAACCTGGATGGAATTTCTTAGGATATACCTCTCTCCGAAAATGTTAATTGCATAGTTATGGACGACGCCAAAAAACAATAGTTACAGTTGAAAATTAAGATGCTAAGGACCATTAAGTGTCCCAAGAAAGATACTTTTACTTAATATTCGATAAGAAATTAAAAATGAACATTGATTTTGAAATTTATCTATAAAGGCAAAGTCTTAATGTTAGATATTCGAAAATTGTAGGTCGACCATCGTAACTTTTAAATATTGTCTCTTTTAGAATTGGAAACTCCTTCCGAGATTTCCTTTATCATACAAAAAAGATGTTTGTACCACCATCCGAATTGTGGCAAAATTTAAAAACATGTGGATCTGCTGTATTCACCTTTTACTTTCTTATTCTTTGTGCTCCAAAAAAGAGAAATTAGGAAATATTTCGATACAAATTCCATATTAGTGATCGTGCAAATATTTTCTGGCCTAATTTTGCGAAATTTCTACATCTAAATTTCCCTGTAAAATTATCGTTACGTGAGCCAGACACTTGAAGCTTCCGCAGAAGCTCACTGTGTTATATTTTGAGTTTCCAATAATATGCTTCTGAATTCAACCGTTCCGATAAAAAATGAAATAAATTTGATTTAACTGAACTTTAAACTCACTTTAAAATGAAATAAAATTTAATTACTAATAATGAGAAATGCAATAAATTTCATTCGAAAAATTATTGTTTGCAATTTTAAATTTCCTTCAATTTGAACAAAAAGCTAAAATCTTTTTCGGTTCAAGATAAATAATTCTGCACGCAAAAATAGATGCGTGATGTACCTCGTTTTGCGAACAGTTTAAGTACTTTTTTTCTTTTTTAATATAATAATTCATTTCTCATGACAACTGCTACAGAGCTACTGATCGATATACAAATTCGGCAATATTTATAAGCTAAAAGTATGACTCGTTTAATCATGCAATTGATGTAATAACGGTGCTTCTTGTTCGTAGACAAGAACAAGAGCAATAAGAGATTAATATTACGTAATCAATTTTTTTAAATTTGTATGATATATTTTTTGTAAAAAAAATTTGGTCATAAAATAATGCATTGCATTATGCAAAATCTCGAACGATGCAGTTGCAATTTTCGATCCCGTCCATTTCAGTAGAAAATGGAAAAAATATTGATTCATACTTATTTTTACTCTACAACAACTGACTGATAAAATTTATTTTAATAGACAACTCACTCTGAAATTTGCATAGATTTCATAGTTATGGAACGAAAGTCTCTTAATAAAGGAAATGTCGGAAATGTCGAAGCATTCTCACATTCCGCCACTTTGACAGTATTTAATAAAATATTAATTTTTCATTAACTTCGTCTCTTCCGGAACGGCCGCCTCCGAACGACGTCCCCACTCGCGGCGCGGACGCCTCGTGACGCCTCAGCCTTACCTCGGCCTAAGAGATTTCTCCTCAGTTTAAGGCAAAAGCTCTTCGAGAATCACCTACCGTGGTCTTCGTGTTATTCACGAGAAATTTCAGTCTTTCCACTTTCTTTGAGCGAAACTTTGATGAAATAACTATTTGAGTGAGTATTAAATTTACCGTATTTATTTTTACGGGTGGTCTCCTAAAAACAAGCTACACAACGTCAAAGAAGTCCTAATAGTATATTAAATACAATCAATATAGGATTAAATTTCGAGATTGGTAAATTTTTATGTGGTAAGAAACAAGGGAAAACTCAGCAAGTCTTCGGAAAAGGAACTGCAAATGCTTTAAAGACTGTTGTCTTGTAGCTGATTTGTATACTGGTAAATTTTAGGTGAAAGACTTTTAGGCGCTGTTCGATGTTCGACCAGCAGAAACAAAGCGGCTTCGAAAGCCTGAGTTTTAAGGAAAGTCTTTATTTGCGATTTTCATTCGCAGCTTTGATTTAATTAACTTTCTCAGGGAAGAAGCCAAGTTCTAGACTTAACGCCGTATTTATCGCAAGAAACTTAACGGAACAAAAAATGAGTGGAAAAAAATTTTAAATGATAACACAAATTAGAGAGGGAAACAGGCCCAAATGATCATTTCAAGCATTATTGCCATAAAATTATTGGTTCGCGGATATAAATATGCATTTTCATTAAAAAAAATTATGCGAATTTGGAATGAAGTAGCAATTAAAGCTAAGAAAATAAGAAAGGATATATTTTAAAAAATTTATTATCAGTTTATTATCATTTCATTATATAGTTAAAATTTACTGTTTAGGACGAAAAATATATATTAAAATTGTGTACGGCTGCAAACGTCTGGTTAATCCGTGCTTTTTTAATAGAAGCAACTCAAAAAAGCTGAAAATCGAGAAACTGGAAGCAAAGAATTTGCAAATCATTCAATCTGAGAAAACCCAAAACTGTTTTTGTTGAGCGAATTAATATTTTCCAAATAAGTAAATGTAAAGAAACTTCTGAATATTTTGCATAAACTTCCCGTTCATTTATTTAGACAAAAGCTCCTCAAATGACAATTTTCTGTTCCAATCTTATTTCAATAACAAATTAATTTTAATTTAAAACTTGGACTTTTAATTTCATATTTATAAAATGTTAGAACAATTGTGAAGAATTATAAGTGAAGCAGATTAGATAGACAATATCTAATAACTGATATTTAAAAATTGGAAATGACTTTTTTAAAAAATATAATTGTCGAAGGCGCTGGAACAAAAATAAATGCCGATTTCTCATTTTTTCTTATTACTGAAAAAAAAAATTAAAGATATCTACATTGTAATGTCACAGTAACGGAACAAATAGTAACCAAAGTGTATCAAAGTACATTGAATCAAGAGCATTGCGATTGGCGAAATGGAAAAAAAAAGTCGGATGAAAGAGAAGGAGCAGGCATAAGTTGAAGTTGAATAAGGCAAAATTTTGATTGGTAGGAAATCCTTTCTTTCCTTTGTGGAAAATGAGGGTTGCGATATTTTAATTAAAAAATATAGCAGCGTTCTGAGAAATATTGAGAGGTATCTGCTCGTTTTTGAGATCCGCCTGCAAATCCATAAAAATATTTTGACCTATCTCTTCTTTTCTCCCAATTTTTTTTTTCAATTTAAATAATTAAAAACTATTCATTTTCAAATTCCACGGGTTCGCACGGGTTCTCCCGTATTGTTTCAATATTTTCTTACATTTTTTGAAACAGTAAGTATTATTTTTAATAATAAGTATTATTTTTAACAAGTAGAAATATGCCGATATTGAGCCACAAACAAATTACTGCCATCAATTCCTCATCGGAAGAAATCGAGGATGGCAATTCAAAGAAATTATTCCTGAAGGATGAGATAGCAAAATCGAGGGCACTTAAAATCGAGGCCGAAAAAATAGCAGATGAATCGCCCGGGAAACTGCAACAAAAGAAAAAATCAACATTGGAAATGGTACCTTCGGAAGCGAGCAAAAAGGAAAACCTTGTGAATGCGGGGTCAATGTGGGACGCAGAGGAAGACAGATCGGCAACTGTGGTAGTGCCTCCCGACGGAGGTTGGGGTTGGATTATCGTGGCAGCATCTTTCGTGTGCAATTTCATCGTTGATGGAATACTGTACTCTTTTGGTGTATTTATAACGGAGATTTCGGGCAATTTCTCAGTGCCAGAATCAAGAGTTGCCCTGGTGGGATCATTACTTTCAGGATCTTATTTAATTGTAGGTCAGTGATATTTCAAATCGACATTAGCATGTTCTGATGAACGTCGATGTATCTCACGTAAACATTCGATATTTTCTGCAGGACCTTTTGTAAGCGCATTGTCCAATAGATATGGGTTTCGAAAAGTTACTATTATAGGATCTCTCCTGGCCGCCGTTGGTTTCGGTCTTTCAACAATAGCGATGAACATTGAATTTTTATCATTTACTTACGGCCTAGTGGGAGGTAGGTAGCAGATTTTACCGCTATGGACTTGATAGTTTAATTTAATAATAATAATTTTTTCAACAGGGGTTGGGTTCGGCATGATATATTCCCCGTCGATCATCATAGTAGGATTTTACTTCGAGAAATGGAGAGCTTTGGCTACAGGGATTGCAGTATGCGGTTCGGGCATTGGCACTTTCGTAATGGCACCGCTCACTGAGCTGTGCATTAACAATTATAAGTGGCAAGGAGCGCTAATTGTTCACGCAGGAATTCTTCTGATTTGTGGTCTTTGTGGAATCCTGTTCAGACCGTTAAAGCCCGTTAAAGTTACTTTGGAAAGAACTGCCGAACCAGACGAAGAACTCAGATTCTTAGAAGATAGAAGTAAAGATATCAAAGATTCGCATGTGAACTTAACGAAGTTCAAAAAACCCGGCACTGAAAATATCAAGAATACCGGTTCGACCGGCAGTTTGAGGTCTAATAAATATCCAACTGCCGCGGAGGTGCTGCAGATAGTAGATATTCGAAGGCCTATGGAACAGCCGGATGCATCGAAAATATCAAAATCCACCCAATCGCTGAATGTGAAAAATATAATGTTGAATCACAATGAAGATGGCATCAGAAAACAAAAACGATTTAGTGTACCCGAGTTTCAAGGCAGTGCTGTTCTCAAACAAAAGATAGAGAAGAAAAAGCATTCTGAGGTCCACCTCGACGAGTTAAACGGAAATATACATCCGACGCAAAAAAGAAAGCCGAGAACTACCTCGGAAACATTTTCAGAAATGAGTTCTACCAGTAAACGAAGTCGCAGGAACACGGCCACATCCGTCACAGAATGCACAATTCGCAGCCGCAGGGGTACCATAACGCAGCTGGAGGAGAACATCAACAGACCAATATACAGAGATGACATATTCTTCTCCGGCAGCTTAAATCGAATTCCTATGTATAAGGCAGAGGTAAATAAATCCACCCCCAGAATCACTCAAAAAATTAGAGTTCGAATGATTTTGAGACTGTATTCATTTAATTCCCAGTCGTCTAACTTTAAGAGAATCGATCGGAACAAAGCTAAAGAAAAAAGAAAACTAATGTAGTTCGTTAAGTATTTTTCTGCAGAAACTGGAGCCTGAAAATTGTCGCGATATCAAGATTCCAAAGACAGTTCTTGAACATAAGTCTCAACACTTGCTTTTTCTCGGTTTCAGGGAGATTCTATGAGCTACAGACTGTCTGTGACTAGGTTGCCGACTAAGAAAGACCTGAACGAAGAAAACGAGTTTCACTGCTTTCCAGAAGCCGTCAAGAGGGCTGTAGGAACGATGTTAGACCTATCGCTTTTGAAGTCACCATCATTCATGCTACTGTGCATAAGCGGTTTCCTCACGCTATTCGGTTTTTTTGTTCCCTTCATGTATATAACAGGTAAATTAGAGGTTTTACGAAGTCCTAATCCTTGTGACTCTTTTACGAAATTCTAATCCTTCAACACTTTTTAGATAAACGCGACAAACTTTTCATTTTATAGAAAGGGCCACCATGGCAGTAAATCGTACGGATGCAGTTTGGTTGTTATCCACAATCGGAATCGCAAATACCATCGGTCGCATTCTCTGCGGTATTTTTTCCAGTTTTCCCAGTGTCGATGCTTTATTGATCAATAATTTAGCATTGACGCTTGGTGGTGTTACTACGCTCATCAGCGGCATCTCGCTGTCCATGGCATACCAATACACGTATTCTATCGTGTTTGGATTTGCTATAGGTGGGAACAATCGAAAAATGTTCATAATATTTCGTTAGTATTTTGCACGATGCAATAATTACTCGCCTGATTTTCGATTAATTTTTTACAGCCTGTTTTGCATCATTGCGTTCAATTGTCCTCGTTGAACTTCTAGGCCTAGAAAAGTTGACTAATGCTTTCGGAATTCTTCTTCTTTTTCAAGGCTTCGCCGCTGCCATTGGAGCTCCAATTGGAGGTAGGTTTAAAATGCAAAATCTTACTACTGATTTGACAATGAAAATAAAAACATATATCCATTCGTAAAAAGTTGATCTATGAACTAAAATATCTTATTGGCAGATTTTATTCAAAAACAGTTGGAAGTTTGAAAACCGAGGCGCTGCGAAATTCTTGTAGAACATTTTCGTTCTGCCTCTTACCATTAAGAATGTTTACACGCCTTTTTTTAATCCTATAATTATCTTTACAGCAATCAGCAACAGCAGAATCGATAAATCAATCTTTAGAAAAGCAGTACATTTCTAATTGAAACAGAAATTTTGAATTATGTTTTAATGCAATTATACTTCAGCCACATTTTTTTAAATGTTTTTTATAGAAAAAATATTCAGAAGTCCAGTTTTAAAATTCTCCCGTTGTTTTTGTATTGTTACTAATTCTTACTGTGTCTGTAATTTTTGCTTTATTTTCTTATTTACCTTCTCTTTTAAGAAAATAAGAATAAATATATATTTTTTAGCCGATTTATCTTGGCCAAAATACATATCCCTAAAATCATCCGGAATGTATTACTTCACATAACGTTAGAGGAAAATATCATCCGAGATTTAGAAAAGCCCATAGAACGACGGAGATTTGAAATTTCCACGAAAACTTTCTAAACTGCTCTTCTTTTTAAAGCGAGAAAATCTCTAATACAAGCACAATAATTATCTCTTTTATATTTTATCTGAAAAGAAAATCATAACTGGCGTCTATGCGGTATGGGGTTGCAATGCTAGAGTTTACTTCTTCGATCAAAAAGTACTCTAATGAAAAACTTAAGGAAGCCTTAAAGTACCAATCCATACATGAGTCTTTATCTCATCTTCTTCCTCTTTCCCAAAATATTATCTTCCACGAGTTTGCGTATTAGAATGGACATCCCACGAACAGAGGGTTTGCTTTTCTGTGTAGGGGATTCCTATCCCAAGCACCAAACTCTGCATCATCATAAAGAAATATTGAAAGCAAAGAATATGTGCTCTTGGAGATAAAGTCTGAGTTCTATCGATAAAGAGGAATATGCATGCCTTCCACTTTGTCTTCATTTGTCACGCGGAATTTTTTGACCTTTTTCGCATTCCGACTTGACAATTCTGCACCCAAATGATAAGAATTACCAGTCGGACTATGAATTCCATCCATTAATTTCCTATTGGAACGAGATGTAGGCATGACAAGGACTAATGCATGTGGAGTGGAGCTCTGTGCAAAAGCATAGAAAAGTCACGCAACCTAAATGCGACGCATTTAGACAAGAGCTCTACTTAGAGACTAGGGTCATTAGTTGTTGATTCAATGAGCTGACAACTGCTTCCGCTTGAAAACCGTCTGAAATATCATTTATATCTATGATAACCAAATCGTTTACGGCAGGCCGGATTGATCTTGTGTAGCTCTACGCATAGGCCGAGATTTTCTTTCGAACTGAAAATTGACTTGTATTAAATAAACCTGAAGCTCATTCGTGCTTTTGTGTCAAGTCTAGATGGAAATTCATGTGGACTTTGCTTGTTTGCAGGAATTATAAAAGAATTTACGGGCGATTATGACGCTTCGTTTTACTTCTCGGGAAGCATGATTCTGATTTCCGGATTAATGCTATTTCCATTAAAAAAGATAAATAAATGGGAAAAGGGAATAAGAAAAAATGAAGAGGAAGAAGAACCGGTTTCTATTGGGGCATGATACTTTGAAGTGAGATTAAAGAGCTCCATTCAAAGTGACTTTAGGTCTTATCGGAACTCGCATAAGAAAATTGAAAGCTCTGCTTTCAAAAAAATCTTGCCAAAAGATTAAATTCGGTAAAAGAAGAACTTTTCAGAGTGCTTCTTTGTTTAGTTGACACTTTTCTCTAGAATCAAAAACTTTCCAAAATAATGGCTGAGATGGAAAAACGTTTTGCAGCGAAAGTATGTCTTTACCTGGGAGAATTACAACCTTGCAAAGATAAAATTCAGAGCCAAGAAATTCCATTTTAGAATGTACGCTTTAAGGAAAAAAGACAACAGCAGCAAGGAACAAACATTACCCAGAACGAAATTTCGGAAACCTTAACTGTCGGCAATTTCCTCAGTCTTTGCTAGACCATTTTATCGCAATAAAATTCAAAGTGATTTCATTCTTTCTGGTATTAGTACAACGTTGTAATACATGTTATTACATAATTTAACAATATATATATATAAATATATGGTCTACTATTATTTTTATTATTCCGAAAATTATTGACATTGCTGTTTGAACATTTTCGGGATTTGATATTCTGACACATCAAATTCAATCATCTTTATTGTAAAACCAAAACAATTTGTTTTTAAAAAAAACTTGAATCTATTCTTTCATTTCTAAGTTGATCCAACATTTATGGTATTTGAAAAGTAAATAATGGAAATCGCCAAAATGCCCGCGGAGAACTAAAGCTACTAAGTTTTTTATTGAAAATCATACGCTTTGTTTAAGACATAACTGTATTCATGTGGTCGAAGAAGAAAAATGCGATTCGGTGGCAGTGGGACACCTGTTTATATTACCGGATCCAGGACAGTAAGGCAAACATCGTTTTCTCTCAGGTTCATTTAAAAATCCGCGGCACCAACAAAATTGTAAATTACTTTGTCCGATGATTTCTCTCTTATTCGATTTTCAATTTTCTTTTTCCTAGGGAATCAATATTTTTTTTATAAATAAAAACATTTTCTTCACCCATTGAAGGATGGTCAAAGGTTAAATAACTTTCTAAAATATGGAGGTGGACGGTTTCTCGTCGCCGAAAATTAGTCATCAGCAAAACACTGTGAAGCCACTTTCGACGATTCCTTCCGATGAAACCGAAGATAATTCTTTAAACGAAATACTTCAGATGATGGACTTGTCAGCTATGGATAGTAAATACAGTTGGTTTGTTGTTTTCTGCTCCTTCTTTTGCAATATGATCGTTGATGGAGTGCAATATACGTTTTCTAATGTTTTGGGGCCAATCATTATAAGTTTTCATTCTACAACGACGGCAGTATCCCTTATCAGCTCTCTACTGTCTGGATTCTATAATTTCAGTGGTAAGTTGTTGACATTGCTCATTCCGGAGAATTACAATGGCTCGGGAAAGGTTCTGGAAACTGCGGCAGGAGTTTCCAGTTGCACCACGATTCAAGTAAGGCTCACACTTCAATCTACTAAAAACCAGTAATGTTGCGAGCTTATTATTTATACCATGCTCATTGGTGGATATTGTTTTGACTTATTAACAAAGTGAGGCGAAATATTTCCATTCCATTGTGCATAAGTTTTTTCAAAAAAAAAGTGGAATTTTTAGCAAATGTTTTAGTTTTTTTTCTTGCCTTCTCACATCTTGTTTATGGCCCTTAAAGTAACAATCCAAAATATTGGTTGGCATGAGATTTCCGCTTCTGCGGCATTTTTAAAAGAGTTTTAAGATTTTATAAGAGATTTCTACATGCATTCTGGCTAAGGGCGTATATTCTCCAAAACAAAATCTTTATTTTTTTTTCTTTTGCACTCGATGGTGAGAATTCGTCTAAATTCATCATCATTTAGACAAATTTGATTCAGTCAAAGCGAACAATAATAATGACAGAAGTAGCTCTCAAATTTGATTTTGACGATTAGTCTTAAAGATCAAAGGGAACTTTTGACACAAATTAAAGCGAAAATGTCGAACATTTGTTTTATTATTGCGGCAGAAAATAAAGGCTGCAGAGTTCCTGCAGGTCTATGTCACTTCGATCACAGTACTCTTCGATTTTACTGCTTACAAATAAATTGCTTAAACAAAAGTGCACATCACATTCGCACAGAGGTTCATGATACGGGCCTCCCAAAGAAAAAGCCTACCTCAATCGATCACCGTCCTTAATAGGGGAAAATAATGGCGACTAGCTTAATTGTGAAAAGTTTATAAATGCTTTACACACCAAAATCTAAAGCATATTCAAACATGAGAATCACAAAAAATTGAGTTACTCATTCTGGTGCAAAGAATATACATTTAATACTTCATTCTCTTTTACGTCATATATAAATGCAAAAATGTTGTAAATCATAAAATTATAGGACTAATCATTTGGTGGCTTCCTTCGTTTTGATTTATAAAAAAGCTTTTTTCCTTTTAATGGATCTCAGTGGAAGAGACCACGCATATGTAGTAGCGAAATACATTTTTATACTACATAATAAGTAAATATTTTGATTTATATTTTCATATATTTTCTCTTTCCTTGATTCAATTCCAGAAACTAAAAATTGATGTGCAGGATCATTTTGCATGCATTTTTTTGCCTTCGATTCAAGCTTTTATGGTTACACAACTGCGAGATCTTTGCAAATATAACAATCATGAAGTATAAAGATGTAGGTTATTTAAACAATATTCATTTGACTTTAGGAATAGACTTAACTCATTTGATTTCGGGAATAAGAAATTCAGATGCTTCTGCATAAAAAGATCAAACGATTTATTATTGTAAAAGAGAGAGGTATGAGCGGTACAAAAAAAATGCAATCGATAATATGAGAACGGCATGTTCTAAATACATTACTTGAATATTGATTACTTTAATCTAATTTGAAAATTTTTTATCAGAATATTTTGCAGATGAATTTAGTTCAGAATTGAAATCATTTTCTTAGATTGACAGTAAATTTTGCTACATAAAGATAATATTTTAAACTTGTAATTTGTGGAAACATTTCATTTTGTAATTGTTAAATAAAACGCATCATCAAATTAAATTAATTTAAAATTATTAGATAATATTATTTATTAAGGAAAAAGTAATCACTTTTATAAAGTGATTACTACCTAGTAAGTGAACCTATAAAAGGTTCATAAAATAATTACGTTGATGCTTGAATGCATAAAACTTAGCATGTTTAAAAAACTTAAGCTTTTCATTCATTATTTTTATAGTTTTCTTTTATTTCTTAAGCTTAAGGAAATTATGTTTAATCTTCAACCAAGCCTCAGCAATGAGAAGATTTACGAACGATACTTCGAACAGGTATTTGCCATGAAAAACGCGACAGATTTACCAATAGATCAGATTTTTTATGAAATCTCGCTCAAGTCAATAAAAGTGAGAAATATTCCACGAAAAATCGGACCAAAGTATAGTTTTCCGTAGGAAAAAAGATATGAACTATTTTTGAATGCGATATCTTAACGAGATTCCAGGTCAAAATTTCCGGACCTACCATGAAATTACATTGAAAAGTTAGTCTTGTCAATATTCATTTCTGCAAGATCCATCGTCGTCAAGAAAAGAATTGGTTTTTAATTCCTCACATCTTTACCCTCTTCTTTGCACTTCCGTAGAATGCTCTTATCCATTCATCTAAGTAATTGCTCTTGATTTTTTTTCTGCAGTGTTTACGGATACTTTTGAAAATGGACAAAGGCCTGCCGAGAAAAATTTCTTTTTTAACTTGCCACATTATGTCTGATTATTTCCAAATTAGAGTTATATTAATGAAAATTTTAAACAACTATCTTTATGAATCGAAGAGAAGAAATTATGAAGAAAGTACAGATTTGCGAGATTTCTTCTTCAGGCAAGTAAAATTAAAAATAACTTCTAAACAACGGTTTCACCGAAAATTTGAGAATTGATGTGGTTAAGAAAGATTTTGAAACGGGCGACTTAATTCGCAGTTTAAAGCGATTCGTTTCCGCAAAAGAGCTGCAAAATGAAGAATTATCCGAGGTTGAAGGAAAAGCAAAAGTTCGAGTCAAAAGACGAGTTTTCCTCGTCGCTGTGAAATTTAAAGAAAATGGTTCTGCGGGCCAAAGGAGTAGTTGGTCTTTTCTCGATCTTCTGATTACAAGCGACATTTGCCTCGAAAAATCTTATATATTCGGTGTTGATAGTAATCCGTTTGCTGCTTCCTATAATCCCGGTTACTTAAATAAACTCAAGTCTGTAATATTTTTTTTGCCAGTGAAAAATCAATGAATTCATCAACTCTGTTCTCTCAACTTCACCAGAAACATCAATATCAACCAATTCACCAAACATCATATCCACCAAATTAGATCAACATCAGAAAATACATGAATATTAAATAAGAATCCATACAGAATTTGATTAGGCAACTGAACTTGGACAAAGTCGTTTTCGTTAAAGAACTGGAACCAGACTTTCCGCAAATACCTTTCTCCATCGAATGTGTTGATCCCACCAAGTTGCTCTACAAACCAAACAGTGGATGACTGCAGTGGGCCACAAGACGATAACGTAAAGAATTGCTGCACAACTGATAGCAAAATAAATTTTACTTTTTTAATTTTTTCCTTTTCTAATGGTTTTACTGGGTAACTACTAAAATCTGATTTATTTTAGAAAGGGCAAAAAATTTGGACTGGATAATTTTCGGTTGGGTATATTTTATGTACAATGTTTATATTCAGCGAGACGTTGAATTTTTTTCATAGTGAGAAATGCCCAAAGCAAAATTTCGGAGCGTGAAAAAATTCAAAAAATTGCCGACGAAAGCGCACTTCATTAGTATTTTACAATTAAATTTTCCATCCCAATTTATGTTTCCAAAGTTACATTTTGTGGAAACATATAACCCGATATCTTGCATTGAATGTGACATCTGTTTTTCACTCCTCATCGGAAACCTCTTGATTTTCGTTGTTTCTTTTTTTCCCTTTGAGCGCGAAAAAAAGCTAGGAAAATCCTCCATCGGCAAAAGCGGCGTCCTAATGTCTTCAGCCATGGAGGCGTCTCTCATTAACGTTTTTCTTTGCTCTTGATTTCAAAGAGCCTTTGTACATTGCCTCCCGACAGCCGCTTCTAATTCCAATTCTTTGTGAGGAGAATTTCGGAGTCATGAATTTTTTCTCCAACAGTCCGTGCTTCTTTGTGAAAGATACTTAATTTTTTTTAGGTCCTTTGGCGGGAGCTTTGGCCAACAAATTTGGCTTTCGTATGGTCGCGGTAACTGGAGCGATAATGTCGGCTTTTGGAATGTGCATGTCATATTTTGCCACCGACCTGGGAATATTATATTTTACATATGGCATTCTAGGAGGTATATTTTAATGAAATAAATTCTGCACTCTATATTAAAATTATAAGTATTAATATCTTACTGAAAAAGTTTTGGAGTTCTGGAACCATTATTCACAGTCTCATCAGAAATCAAAAACGGCAGTATAAAATCTTGTAAAAGAAATTAGTTTCATAAAACTTGTAAGAAATTTTAAAATTTTTCATAGCTCAAGTTAATGACGAAAGAAAGCATGCAAATTCACTCCAGAAAACTTGATATTCATTTATTAAGCCCATAAATAAAATAACATTTTACGATGCATGAATCAAATCTGTATTTTAAAGCCTACCTATGCTTTTGAAGGTACGAATTTCACTTAAGAATCGTTCATGTTTCTTAAAAATTCTACTCTTATTATTTATGGTGCAGATACTCCAAAATGTAATAGATATTGATCTAATTTTAAATGTCATTTTTTGTGCACAAGAAGAATAGATCTGAAATTGAATTTGTGAAAAACCTCACATGAATGAACCTTTATAAATTTTAATCTTAAAATAAACAATTTCATCCATTCGAATAATCATAGAAATCAAAAACTTTTCTGAATTAAAATCTAATTAGCATTTAATTAATACTTTAATTAGTCAATTATTACAATCTATGTCTAAACTAACTAATTATTTTGGAGAAAATCATTTCCATTTCTTGAATACTTTAAGATAGCTTCTAATACCTATTCTATTCTTGAAACGCAGCATTTCGAGATTCTGTGGGAGAAGTACTTTTTTTACTACAAAAATATATTTTTATCTAGTATGCGTTTATGAATTACTTATATAAACTTCCTTTATCTCTTCGATTAGAAGCGTGAGATTTTTCTTCAAAATTTGAATCAAAGGTTTTAGTGCATTTCACTTTGGGTTCGCTTGTAAAATAAAATCTTTATTGCATCAGTTTAAGATACCGTGCCATCAGCAAAATTACCGTGGGAATTCAATCTTAATGTGAATAACTCTCAGGCACTGTAAATTTTTTTATGCAACTAACTTTTAACAGGTTTGGGTTTCGGTATGATCTACATGGCAGCAGTGATTACCACCAGCTTATATTTTAATAAATACAGAGCTTTGGCTACGAGTATTTCGGTTTGCGGTACCGGCGTTGGCACTTTCATATTTTCACCTTTTGGCAACTGGCTTGTCACATCTTATGGATGGCGTATTGCTCTTGCCGTAGAAGGAGGTTCGAACAATTTTGACATATATTCTTGTATAATAAAGATGGATAAACCAATTACTTTCTGCTCAATATGTGTTTACGCTATGAAGAAATTACAAGTTAAAACTTTTTTGCAGGAATAGTACTTCTATGCATAATTTTTGGCTTGGCGTTCAAACCGAACGAAATAATTAATTATGGACCTTTGAGTGAAGAGGATAATTTGACTTCGACATCAATGACAACAATTAGAACTATAAGAACAATTCGTGAAAGTATTTTGGCGACTCTTGAATCAGGAAGACCGTTGCATAACGAAGCATATCTTACTCTGAAGCAAGCTTTAATGATGCAAGGTTCGCTTCTATACATCGTTTATATAATATCGTTGTTTCCGTACAAATTACCTTATTCTTGATGTCTCTGCATCGACGATGGATTGTCATTTTTTTCTGTTGACGAATAAAACATTAATACAAATAATAATTCCTGTGCTTTAAGTTATTGGACAATCATTTTTCTTGTTCAAAATATTCATATTTTATCATTGATTTCCTTACTTTCACATCTTTATGATCCCGTTTCAGATATTCTAGTTATTAATCACAAGTGTCATGACCAGATAATACGCTCGACGATAATCTATCTACATTTGTATGGAATAAAAAACAATCCAAATTAAATATAAATTATGTTTTAATTTAAGCTTTAACTATTCAAATTTTGAGGTAGAAAAAATGGAACGATTTAAATTTAAGGAAAGCAATAACAAATGTTTCCATATCACAACTTTACCTAACTAAGGCTGTGCAGGGTCCATTTATCAGCTGAGATGAATTGGAACACTTTATTTCCATTCCAAAGATTAAATATTAATTAAATAAAAGCATAAGAATAAACATTAGGAAAAAATAAATTTCATACCCCGGAACTTGTTAATCATTAATTGTGAAGTAGAAATGTCTTATTATTAATTGAATTTGCGCTTATGCTGCCTTTTAAGATTTTTTTCCACCTTATGTTTTTGTAAATATTACTTCATTATGCAAGCCCATGTTTTCTCATCTAGATGATATAGAAATTTTTTAGGGTAATTTGTTATTCCTACGTTGAAAGCGTGCATAAGAAACATTATAACTTTCGAAAATCATACTTTTATGATGAGAAAGTAAGTAAAGAACCATTTGAGCAGGAAATAATTATTTAGAAATAATTATAAGAGCTTATAGAAAGTATACATTTTGCAGTTTATGTCAAATCCAAACAGGGACAAATTTAACATAAGTAATGTAAATCTATAAAACGCAGTATATTCAAAAGTTATGATTATTCAAATTAAAATTCTTTGCCAGAATGAATTAGAACATTTCGCAAACGAAGCATGGGCATTTTGCACATTTAGTGATAATATTTAAAGGTATCTTTATTTCAAATATTAAAAAGAGTAATACAAGTCAACTAAAAAAAAAGAAAGCCCATTATTCTCATAATAAGCTCGCAGTTTTTTATTCTGAAATGCAAGGAAGTGAAGCAAGGACATAAAAGAACAAATACGAAAATGAGTAGTAATAAAAAAGAAAGTAAATTTTTAAAAATTTTATATAATTCATAAAATATTCACATTATAAAATAATTAAAATAATTTATATACCAGAATACGAAAAAAGTATTTACTAAAATAATTTAATTACATGAATACAAAAAAAATATGTAACACATATTAAAATAATAAGCCGATATATAACAGATAAATTTAAAAATAACTTACAATAAGTATTAAAATGGTATTAAATAATTACAAATGATTTCAATGTTGTAATATAGTCTATGTAATATTTTATTTGTTCTTTTCATATTTTCTTTACCTCCACAAAATTCTTTACGATCTATCAGTAATTTAAACGAACAAAAGAACATGGAAACTTATTCCATGTCCTAGTTCATTCTACTGAAAATAGTATCAACATTAAAAAACAATTATGATAAAAGATATTTTATTACAAATATCAAACAGTTTATATTAAATTAAAATTCGTGTAAATCACAACAGTAAAAAAAAACTTACATTTGCCCTCTAATTAAAGTTTTATCTGATGTTTGTCATAATAATAAAATCAAACTAAGTAAAAAATTTAATCCTTTAAAGATTTTTTAATTTTAATTCTCGACTAAATTGTTTTCAGATGATGACGGGAAGAGATCTCTTTATTCATATTATACAAAATCAGGTCGGGCGTCGATCGTTATGTCTAATGCACAATCCCTGTCAATACGACAATGGATGCCCAGTTCAGACGAAAATGAAGAACAAGTAGTCAATCTCACCGGATATGAGAATTTCAAGCATAATTGCAAGACAAAGATCCGGAAGTATTGCTGCAATGTTTGGCACTGTCGCTGCCACGAGAAAAAGAATTTAACCGTAGGAGATAGACCAATGTACAGGGATGATGTCTTTTACGAAGGCAGTTTATCCTATCTGCCAAATTATTCAAAGGTAAACAAACTTACCTAGCAAGATGGTACACAGATCAAAACACCTCTTTACCGCAATTAAAATTTTTAAATATTTATGGGAGATTTTATTTATCATATTCATATGGTTAAAAAATTGTAAATATCAAAATATTTTTTCGAGCATAAACTCAAATTGCTTGCAACTGACAAATAATGTTTGATTTTTATAAGAAAGAGTTTTTTAAGGAATCTACAAGTGTCCAATTCGATTAACTTTGAAAAATATAAAATTCTGATGTTTTAACTTTGATCAGATTGCGATTAGAAGCAGACTATATTATCCACACAACACAGGCACAAAGAAACTATGGACGACGGAAATGATTTCGTTTCAACTACTCACATAATCTATATTATTGCATCCTTATATACATGTCATTATTATATTTGTCCCCGTTGGTTAAAAAGCAAAGTTCTTCCATTTGAATCTCCTCGTTTATTTCGTGTAAATGTGCGTGCACTGAAATCCATTTAATATTTACGAAAAAATGTACTTGATCTTGAATATTTGTTGTATTATATTATTTAAATGAAATAACATAATTGGTATTGATGTCATTAATATTGATAAATATCAAGTAACAAAGAAGACAATTATAATCCAAAATGTTAATTTTTTTTTAAAAATTAGCTTTTGTTTTTGCAACTTTACCGAAAATATTAATTGTACAGTCATGTTTATTTCCCTTTTTGTGAGTGCTATACTCATACAGTTTTAATGTTTTTGCTCTGCCTTGTTTAGATTTTATTAATCAATTAAATATCGAAAATTGGAAGACAGAGGTCTAATAAAATTAGTTAATAAATTTCAGATTTCTGAGATCCTTTACCCCTTGGAGGCGATTGATTTTCTCCTGGAGAAAAACGGCATCTTACCAGGTCGTGTAATTCAAACCTCCTCTTTTTCACGGTTGTATCCTAATACGGATTTCTAACCCAATTACAATTTCATGGTTCTTATTTTCTTGCAGAAAGATCCCATTAATTATCATCTCTCGGTAATAAGGATGCCGAATGAGCGTGATGCAGCGGAGCACATGAACCAGAAGTGTTGCAGATGCCACGAGGCCATGCTGCGAACATGCGTGACCATGACAGGCGTCAATTTGTTAAAGAGCCAAACTTTTGTGTTTTTGTGCATTTCAAGTTTTATGTACACGATGGGAGTGTTCATCCCGTACATATTTATTAGATGTAAGATTTGCTGTCAAAAATTTTCCTTTCGATTACATGAAAACGATGTAAAACGACGTGGCTGAGGATGGTAAAGCGCATTGTCCGATGCGTACCTGTTGCTTCCTCAAAGACGCCGCCTCCGAATCACACCCCTTTCTATTGCCAGTTTTCTGACAACCTATTTTCTGCTTCGTGGAGTCAGTTTTTCTTTGCAAGGAAATGAAGGTGAGCGCGGAACTGCGGTCTACCGATTTGTGATACCGGCTTTTTGGGCTAAATTATCACTGTAACGTGAGTTCTTTGTCCGAGCTTTCCAAAAGAGATAAAGTAAGCCGGAAAATTTTTATTGCAATACAGCTCCATAGAGGCCGAGTTTAGTAACACTGAACTTTGAATCGTATACCGATTTTATTCGTATTCGAGCGCCTTTAAATTAATGGAAATTCGGTCACTTTCTCATATCGATTTAAATAAAATTTTTGCAAATTATATTGATATTAATATTCTTTTTTTTTAGCGCTGGCAGATCAAATAAAGGTAGGGGAAGATAAATCAGTTTGGTTAGTTTCCTCGCTAGGTATAGCAAATACCGCAGGAAGAATAGCTAGTGGCGTGCTCATGAGCTGCGTCAGGGTAAATGCAGCCATGCTAGTTTTAGGCTCCACCATTCTAAGCAGCATGATTTGCTTCACAGCCTTGTTCACATTTGCACCGGAGTCTATTTTTGCTTTTGCGGTCATGTTCGGCTTTTTCACAGGTATTCATTCCAACATTCAATATTATATTTTTTTGATATATTCTTTGAGTGAAATTATGCGAATTATCTCCCATAAATGGATATATCAAAGGCTAAATTTTCTCATGTAGTATATATAAAGTTATTATGTTGCTACGTCGTATTAATCTTCTTTTCTTTTTTGACACATATTTATTTAAAAAGTTTTTATGCGTACTTGCTTGTCGGCTAAATTTTTCGCAGCGAAAGGCAATTTGGGTATATCCTAGCAATATTTTTTGACGTCAGATATGAAGGCTGAAATTTGATTTTTTTGGCCTCTTGAATCCTGAAAAATCTTTTTTGTTTGGTTTCAGCTCCCTTTGTCTCGCTGAGACCTGTGATGATTGTAGAATTTCTCGGACTGGAAAAGCTGACGAATGCTTTTGGACTAGTATTACTCAGTCAAGGTGTAGCGTGCATACTTGGTCCGCCTCTTGCAGGTAATTTTGAAAGAAAAGGCACAAAATAATCATGGACTGTCGCGCATTTGTCATTGAAATTTTAATTCACAACTTTTTACTTAATTTCACTTGCTTGTTCAAACAATCATTAAAATAAATGAAATATTGTAAAAGTTTTAGCATAAATTTATATTTACTTTAAGAAAACCATGAAGTCCACAATAATTTTCGGAGACCGATATATCATAAAAAATGTTCCCTTCCTCTTTCAGAAGTAATTTGATGGAAAAAGTTATATTATGTAGGTTCTTTTATTCTACTCGGAAACATATAATGTATAGCTTATTGTATCAAGTTATTTCTTGCAGAAAAAGATAAAATTTATATGATTTCTTAAAAAGGTCGTTTCATTTATAGACTTTTCGTCCCAACCTATAATGCGAACGCGTCCCAGAGGCTCCTCAAAATATAAAATCACCAACGCGATTTTTTTCGATCTAAGGGTCGCCGAAGATGGTTTCCAGAATTATAATGTTTGAATTATTAACGGAATGTAATAAATTAAGAAATCTGCGAACTGAAAATAATTTTTATGAAGAAGGACAAAAACACTTTTTTTACAGGGTAATTTAATGTATTTCAAATTAGTTTTCGGAAAGTTACAAATCCCAAATAGCGCTCGCTGTTCCCTTTTATAAACATTTTTAGTACATTACATTCCAGACCTAAACATAATATTTATTTTCTTGCATTCTCTGTCTACAGCGGTTCGTTTCGATATCATTTTTTTAGACTCTCGAATTGAGCTGGAAAAAAGGTTTTAATTCCGGATTATTAAGTTGTGCCCTAGTAACCAGAAAATTTGGGCTTTTTGTCTTATGTGCTTGAAGTAACCGAAATCAGTTGAAATCCCATAATGTTTTAATGTTCATATTCATTTCATGATGGGCAGCTTGAATATCTCAGTGCAACGAAAGCTTTTATCAAACAAAAATTTAAACATCATTCAATTTGATATTTTCAGGATTCATAAACGATGCTACTGGCGAGAGTTCTTATACGATAGTGTTTGCAGGAGCATTATTGATGGTGGCGGCCACGACCATAATGTTGTCAACTTTGTCCGTAAAGAAGGGCAACAGCTAAAGAATGCGAAATTAAGTTCTTCCAGAATTGCTAGTTTGCGAGAAAATTAAACGTCCAACAAAGTGTCTAATAAAATTTAGTTTATAAAAAAATTGAAATAATTAATCTTCCAGACATTCTAGTTTCAGAATAAGAAACGAGAAAAAATGTCGGAAATTATGAATTTTCATTCACTGCTGAAAATTTTTATTCCTCTGCTTATAAACATTCCTCGTTATTATGGGAAGTTATGGCTTGCTTCAAAAAGCTTTATTACTTTTTAAGCTTTTAAGCTTTTCTTTTCTTTTTCGTTAAAGATAGATCTATGAAATATTAATTCGATTACAGCGAAAATAAATATGAATTCGTCAAACCATTATGCGGTGTCGTATTTTCTTATAGTCATTTTGGCAGTAGGAGCCGCCTTATCAAAATTCCTTGGGACTTTCCCAACTAAAAGTGACTTAATTTTCAGAAAATCTCAAACCACTCCAGATACCTCGCAAAACAATTACTCCCAAAAATTTTTATTTCGGAAACTGCAGTATCATTTCAATTTCAGTCCGGTAACAAACCCATGATTTGCCACTGATTCTTATATTTCTTCTTGTAGGTGTATATGAATAATTTATTCTTATTTAACATTGCGATCAAAAATTAAAAAATGGTATTTAGAAATACTAAAAATGTTGAGAACGACCAGAATTCCAGCGATTTAACATTCAATATTTATAATTAACAGCGACGGTTCACATTAGGGGAAGCAATTGTCAAACAAAGAAGGATGCAAAATTTGATTATCAAACCATAGATTACCATTATTTTACGAAGAAACCATCAATCACTAATTCTTGACTACTGCACATTAATCTCTTTCTTTAAATAGCATTAGATAAAGCTAATGTTTTTAACTTTATGTAGCACGTTGTACGGAATGGAACCAAAAATTGACATTAAAGTCTTAAAACGTCTTAAAGAGAAAAAAATACGGAGATTAAATCTTTACCAGTTCATGGCGCAGTCAACTTTCGGAAAGGACCAAAAGTATAAAAAAACTTTTCAAGTACGAGCAACTATTCCACATCGAGGATCAGCGAAATCAAAGATGTAAATTAGAAAGCGCGAAACGCATTTTCCGCCAAAAATCTTCATTTTTATTGGCAACAAAAGGAATGTTGCGTTTCTTGGATTAGGAAGGAAGAGCTTGATTTCGAAATTCTGAAATGGAGATTGGAATGTATGTACGAAGATAGAAATTAGATGGATCTGAGAATTGACGTTTGCTGCTCTTATGTCCTTCTTTCTGCATTCCAAAGCACTATTATCATTCATTTTATTCTTGATTATTTTATACTTTTTCGTTTTTATAATTTATTAGTCTTGTAATTAACGCAAAAGATATTTAAAGCGAACTGAAATAATTAATATTCAATGCATCAAATTTACTTCTCCACATAGTTCCTTATTTTCATATAACCTTTCGCCTCCAAATATCTGCTTGGATCTTCATTAAGTCCGCATCCTCTTCCCTGTCATTCACAATATTTAGACATTTTTCGCATTTCGTTATGCTTTTCGAAGCGAAAACATCAAACAATTACTAACACGTTCACAAATTTATTTATATAACTATCCGTTCTTCATAGTGTCACTTTTTTTTTAAGCAAATAAAGCTTTCAGTTTATTAGTATTTATTTATAGACCCAC
Source organism: Ricinus marginatus (assembly GCA_028565995.1). NCBI lineage: Eukaryota > Metazoa > Arthropoda > Insecta > Psocodea > Ricinidae > Ricinus > Ricinus marginatus. The sequence goes on along the minus strand of JAOWBB010006372.1, from coordinate 4,204 downwards.
ATGTCAGAAATTTCACTCATCAAACTTTGCTTAACAGATAGTTCGAACTTACTCATTATTTTATTGTCTAATCATACTTTTAATTGTACAATAAAAATATTTACAGGAGAAAAAATGAATTGCTGACTGCCAAAAAACGGTACTCGAAATTTAATTTGCTTTCGCAATGCAATCCGCTATAAAGTCCATCTTTTTCAAAGTGAGCTTTGCCAGGATATTAAAAAAATTTAAATAATTAACTAAACTTAAGATCATATTTTACAATATACTGAAAAATAAAATTTTACAGTTCATTACTCTTGCCACAGCAAAGCCCCAAGATGAACCATTTATCCATTATGCTAATGCACGTGAAAGATACAATTTTTTTTTAGTATCACAGGAATATGAGAAATTTTAAGATTTAAATTGAAATCCTACTCTATAACCTACTAAACGAGAGTAAGCTAGCGATCTCTTTATTCTCAAAAATTCATCCGTAATAGATGCCGTCAAAGCCCATCATTAACTTTTTCTGTCATTCAGTTTAGTTTCTATCTTCTTCCAAATAATAAAAATTCCTATTTACACCTCGAGCGCAGCATTCGTTATCAGCTATATCATCATATATAAAAATATATTCTTAGAACAATCCTTTGTTTGCTTTTAATATGAGAAATATCTTTATGAACAGTGGCATGAAGCACAATTTCAACATCATATCATTATGCTGTTCGGTTCAAGAGATCATTTTTTTTCGTCTCTGCGAGAGGAATCAACTAATCCACATTCAAGCTGGATCAAACAGAGTATTTTACGATATCGGGCTTGCAAGCATAATGGATTTTTGTGTTCAGCGATTCCCTTTGGAAACAAAAATGCTTCTTAGATGCTGACGCAAATACATTTTACCCCAGAAAACTGATGAATTTCTGGATATTTAATTATAATTGTTTAAAATAACATTTTCAAATATTTGACTGTTTATTCGGTTTCAAGTATTGGAATGTAAACTAAAAAAATAATCTGAATTCATATTTGACTCACATAATTTTGGTTTTTAAACCGCCGCGCTAGAAGATAACCGAGATGATATTGCATCTATGTTTAAACGATTCGTCAACTTTCCAGCTAATAAAAGAATGACCAAAGTGAAAAGTATTGTGAGACTGGGATAAGGGAAGGTAGAAGTACGTAAAATATTCAGGACAAAAAAGAAAAATTAGTGAAATATAAAATTTTGCTGATTTCATTTGAAAATTCATCAGCAGATTTTTAGATAAATGAAATCAGCAACGCTGTTTTTTCTTCTTATTAATATTCTATTTAAAGATTTACTTCCTTTCTGCCACAGATATTTTTACATTGACGTCTCTTCTCAATATCTCTTATCCCAAAATACCCAATTGACGAACCGATAATACATTTACGATACTAGGTATCAAAATAGTTTATTAAAAGAATTATGTTACTACATTTCTTTGGATATTAGTGAAATTGTTAAAATAAGCTTTGTATGTACTTAAATATGATTTTTTAATTTTACATTAAATTTTTAATCATAAATTTTGTTAATCTAAAAAAGTTTATAGAGATTTTAAGTTTTCTTCTTTCAGTTTTCAAAATACTTTTATAAATTAATACAAGAAATTCCTCAGTTTATGCTTTTCCATTGCACTAGATATTTTACAATATTCCTCTTTTTTTCAATCACAAAATTTTAAAGAAAAACATAAAAAATTAAAATTAAAATATATGTCACTGTCATAGACTGAAAGCAACACATGCACCCAAAATTGGCTATTGTCTCATAATGTCTTATTTAAAAAGTAATTTTAAAACACACATATAATAATTAAGCAGCTTAGTATTATAGATATTCAAAATAATTACAAAAAACTTTAGCATCTAGATTTATTATTATATTTTACCTGTTCTTCAGTACATCAGCTATTTTCATCTTTAATAATTGGATAAACTTCTTATAAAATATTAAAATCTTCAAATAAATTATTTAGGCAAAGGAATTAGCTATAAATCTGATGAAATTTTATCATAAAATCTCTGTCCAAAAAAAGCATATTTATAAACAAATAAAACTGATTTCCTTTTAAAAATATTGAATAAACTGAAGACCAATTACATATAAATACTACAGTTCCAAAGATGTTAATCAAAAAAATTATTAATAAATCTAAAAAAAAAAAATAAAAAAAGCATTTTGGTTGTATAATAGATTTTATTTCTACAAAAAAATTTTTTGCAACATTTTCCCTAAACTTCAATTAATTTCTCAAATTTCTTCATATATCTTCAAACTTCTAAAGTACTGGTTGAAATTACAAAAAAAGCAAAAGAAACAACTTTAATTATGAAATAATTACATCCATAATATCCCAATAGTAAAATTCTAATGCAAGCAATCAATTATAATTATTTGTAAATTTATCTTTTTTTTATTAATGAATTAAAAATTATATGTTGTACTAAAATTAAAAAAAATGACAAATGAAACACTTAACACACATTTGCATTTTCTTAGAGAACAGCTATAAAATATAATTGTTAAAAAAAATTTTTGAATTGAATGAAGAAAGTAAAACTATTATTGTGACTAACAATCATCTTTTTGATACTTCTTCTGCAACATTCCTACCATCACAAGCTACAACCTTTACTTTGTCCACCTTTGCTATTTCTTGTACTTCTCTAAATTCCACATCAGTCAAAAAAAAAGTCCAAACATTATCACAAAATCTGTAAGTATTCAATTTTCCAGCCTTAAACGTTAATCTTGATTTCACTCTTGTGGACAAGGCGTTATTAATTGATTTATCGAACTGAAGTAAAACTTTCATTCCGAGTTGCGGCGTAATTTGCCCGTACTGAATTAATTCATCCAAACTCTCTTGTAAAGTTGTTCCAAGAGTTGTATTTCTGTATAATTGGTACGACATTTTAATAAATTTAGTTTATTATATTTAAAAAACAGATCTGAAATCTTAAAATATAATTTTAATCCAAGCCTCCTATTTTTTACTCATTTACTTTAATTGACAAAAATTAAAAATAATATAATTATTTTGAAATTTATAAAAACAAAACACTTTACTACAGTCAATTTTCTGTTGCATTCAGATAAATCCCATTAACAATCTATTAATACAGTTTTTAACCTCTTTCTAAATAAATATCCGTAAGTTTAAAAATGAAACTTCTAGAATAAAACTCTACAGGACCCCAAACTTTATGAAGAAATGAAAAACCCAAAAAAAATTATAGCGGAGGCACTGGCTAAAAAAAGAACAACACAATACCCATAACATTATTAACTCTAACGATATGGTTATGGTAGCCACCTTTCGAAAATTTAATAAATATTTAACTACATTATGGACTTCGTGGCCATTTTTCCATTTCCAGCTTAAAAGATGACTGGATTCTCAAAAAAGGTGGGTATGCGTTTTGAGGTGATTCCATTAACAAAAACATATATTAATCTAGATTTTATTTAATATCCTTTTTAATAAACTTTAAAATGTTATCTGGAGAAGTTTTGCTATTAAACAAAATACTTTGAGTCTTGAGACATGTGGCTTGTGCGGAGGGAAATGCAGAATAGCAAAATCCAGAATTGAAAAATTGTTATCACTTTTTTTTTCACTTTATAATCCTGGAGTTTTATAATTATATATATATATATATATATACACCTTAACATGATGTTTGAAAAATGGGTAATTTGCGCCTGAATTTATCATTTTGATGATATAACACAATCTGAGTTATGGTAAAATTCGATGACGCCAAAATCATTTGCATTAATTAGTTTCGTAATAGATGAAAAATTTATTTACAGGCCGTCGTTATTGATGGGAAGGGACACCTTCTGGGTAGATTAGCAGCTGTTGTAGCTAAAACCCTTCTTCAAGGTGAAACCGTTGTTGTAGTGCGATGTGAACAAATAAATATTTCTGGCACATTTTTCAGGTAAGATATTTATTATATTTAAAATAAACTTAGATTTTTATTAGCACTTAAAAATACGTTTTAAATGGATCTATTTATTAGGAATAAGTTGAAGTTCCTTTCATTTCTGAGGAAAAGATGTAACGTGAACCCTGCACGCGGTCCTTTCCATTTCCGTGCACCTAGCAGAATATTTTTTAGAACCGTCAGAGGTAGGTTTCAATGAAAATATTGATTTTGGTCAAAAGAAAAATTT
>JAOWBB010006371.1:0-28066 GCA_028565995.1 Ricinus marginatus | reverse complement strand
AATTTTTTGCCGCGGCTCTTTTTTTTTTTTTTTTTTCGGATACCTTACCATTGCTGTTGCTCCTCTTACATTTTTCGGCGTCGTCAAATTGTAAAGTTTGCCGAATCCCCGAAGTTGGTGTCAGGATCGCATTTTCCAGCTCGTTTTTTCGCCGACCGTTAAAAATCTCGCGCGGAGCGCATTTTGCGGCGCTTCGCGATTCAGTCCGGGCAGGCAGAAATCGATATTTTCCGGAGAAAGGGAACCGCTGCCGAGGGACCTCTTCTGCCGGATAATCGTGCTTTCCGCAGGATGTGCGAAATCCGCGAGCCGAACTTCGTTCAGAATTCAGACGTCGTTTCCAGCGAACAATGGAGGGCGGAATTCCGATGGCGGAACGATCCCCGCTGGAGGGTGGCTTATGCGAGTCGTCTGAGCTTCGAAAACTAAAATTTATTTAATTCCGATGATTTATTTCGAAATCCTTCATCGGGACACGTTTTGAGCTCATAATTTTGCCCCTCCCCCCGGCCCCCGGCCCCCCAATTCGAACGCCACTCCCAGCGGACGGAAGTTGAAAACCGAGTTTGAAATTGTTTCCTGTGGAGGTGTCCTCCCCCCCCCCCGCCCCCCCCAACGTCGTCCGGCACCGTTAGCTTTTTTTTCATCGGGGCGCGGGTCTCCGCGAGTGTCGGATTTCCATTTCCAGTTCCGCCAGTTGAGGACTCCAAGAACCGAGCTAAACTTTTTGCTGACAAATTAATTTCTTGGCCTTTCGAGTTGCTTTCGTGAATTTATCAAATTGTTGCTGCCGTTCCGTTGCGTCCCGTTTCCCAATTTAGTCCTGTTGGCGGTGGTTTCTGTCGAGTATCCGGTTAGACGGTTTTTGGACGACTGGTTTCCTGCAGTGGCAGAAGACGGAGATAAATTACGTTTATCGACACAACGTTTCAAAACCAATAAAATGTTTACCCTTTTTTTTTTTTTTTTTTTTCCCAGGCGCGGTGGAAATTTATAGAGTAACTAATTATTCAGTTAGGATTTTCCTTTAATCTGGCAAATATTTTTCTCTATCATTGCTTATTTTTTTTCTCGAGTTATTCGGCTATTTTTTAATAATTCAATAAATACATACATTTTTTTTTCTCCATATTTTTATTCCCCAACCGGTTGTGAAAGCCATGAATTTTTATTATCTCGAATAACCCGGAAACTTTTTGGCCAAGCTCTTATTTTTTGTATAATTAATATTTTAATGAAATTCATTACCGAACTTTTCTACTTTGCTGCAGCAATCGCTTTCATATATTTAACTTTTTTTGAGTTGAGTTTTATTATTTTTAAAATAATTCATTTCCCCGCCCTGATTTCGCTTTTGCGCCCGTGACTTTTGACACGTTTAGGTGTCGGTTAATGGTCATTCCTCGTTTTAAATTTAATCGACCGCTTTTCAGAGACGGATTAGGAATCGGATTTCTTTGCTGGAACCGATACATTTTTTTCCATTTTCGCTCCGGACACTTGCCGCAAAAGAAATTTAGTAATTGTAAATATTCCGGCTTCGTCCACGTTTGCTCGGGAACGAAAAAATGAATGGTCACCGTCAAGTTCGACCTCTTTTGACGAAGTTCGTTTTCCTCTTTTGCGAACGCACCCTTCGGACAAGAAGGAATGAGGCACGCATTATAATGGTTCGGTTTCGTGCGGCTGTGGGATACGCGGACCATGCCGCTTCTCGCTTTTTTGACTTTTCCGCGGGGATCCGATCGGCGGTGCGACATTTCCAGGCAGATACCGATCCCACGCTTGAATTCCCTGGAAAAACCGGCGCAAACTCGTAATTTCTTGTCTCTTATCCGAGTTGTAAAATCCCGCGGGGGCCCTTCGCCCATCGTTTTCTTTGGAATCGATTTTCTCCCATTCGGGACTCGCTTTCCTGCGGGTGAAGCCTTTTTCGGTGCGGGATGTGAAATTCTCAGGGCCAGCTTTTTAATGTAGCTCAGCTTACGATGCGATCAGCGAAAATGACCTCTGACGGGATGGAAAATCGCCGAACCTTTTACGCCTTTCCCGATAATCTCTGCATTAATGATGAGATCGGTATTATATGCATTAAGATTCACGCAAAAATTCGTAAAGTGCGAAAATTTCGTTAAAATCCTCTGTCACCTTTGATGATTTTTTTATGCAGTCTGTCGGGGGGGGGGGAGAGAGAGGGAGGGAGGAAATGTCCGGGAAAATTTAGCCTTTCCAGCCCCAGGACTCGGAAAATCTTGCGAGTACCTTCACAGTGTCGGAGAATGAATTTGTCTGTGTACTTTGTCCGGGGTAATTTACGCCGTAACGAAATAGATATTTCTCGGCTGGCGCTGAGAAGTCTTCGTATCGATTCCCTTCCGGGAGAGTGTTCAAAATCCGTCTCTGTTGGTCTTCCGGATCTCGTGTGCTTCCTTCGGGTCCGAGATTACCTTTCTCGGCGGAACGCCATCCCAACAATTTATCGTTTTCGATCTTTATTGCACTCGCGACAATATTCGGGGACACGGTAAACACAGAAAGAGAAGGTATCCTGTCGCCGTGTTATAAGGCTGCGAGACTTACGACCGGGGTTGGCGGACCGCCCCGTTTCGCAGAGAAATGCAAATTTAAAGAAAACGCTTCCATTGTTTCCTCTCCATTTGAACCTTATAAAATTTTCTTCCCTTATTTTTTTTTCCTCCCTTGCCAAATCCGTCGCTGGCGAAGTTTTTCGATTTCTTACGGCGCAAGAAAATCTCTCCTTTCTCCCCTCCCCCTTTTCCTTTTCCTTTCCATTCGGATAGATCCAAAAGTGGGAGACGCCAAACTGGAAGGGCCGCGAAGGATGACGATAGCGCCGTGACTAAAATCTGACGCTACCCAGTAAGCATTCTGAATCGTTACAGTCGTTAGTTCTGTGGGAAGACCAAGCAAAGTGCTGGTAACACCCAAAATTATGCACGGAATCGCTTGATTATCGATTGAGACGTTGCTTGCGGTGCCAATGGTTAAGCGTAAGCTTAGGCGAAGAGGAACTTCTGTGATATTCACGTAATCTCTAGCACTCCTGGATATGATTTTGAACCTCCTGAAAAGATCATATCGGTAAATATAACATTATGTCATTCTCTGTAATAAATAGATTTTTTCGCTTTCGATTTGAAAAAGGCTTCGACTCCTGCATCATGCAGACATAATATCTGTTTCCTGTGGATTTGCTTTCTTCGATCTTTTTCTAAGCGGTTTTTCCATCGGCGTTCCGGCAGCCTTCGATTGCGGGTTTTACACAACTTAGACCGCTTTCGTTATCCTCATTTTCGCGTGCTTTTCATTCAGGCTTTTGGAGCAAGCGGTTTCCGTCGTTTTGGGCCAGCTCAATTAACTATTCGGTCTACCTCTGTAGACGAGTGTAGACGCTCGGTCTACCCTCTGCACCGTTAAAGTGGAAGGCGCAGAAACTGAAAGTGATCTGCTTAGAATCCTTGGCTTTCTTTTTGTTAATGTGCTCGTCGAGTCAGCGAATAACGTCCGAAATCTAAAACAACTTGTCAGCAGTAAAAAAAAAAAAAAAAAAAAAAAAAATTCTCTTTCGCAAATGCTGACGAATGATCGGATGATTGTTCGCAGAAAGTTTTACGTTAAGCTGGTTTTGGATGGAATGGATGCTGCTGGTAATTACTAATACGATTAATACCCCAGTTACAAAATTAATACAAGCGAATTTACGTTAAGTCCCTGTTTGTCAGAAATGCACGGATGAACTTTTCTCTGCCGGAAATAGGACGCCATTGGAAGTATGGCGAGTAGATTCAAGCGCTCTTGTCTTTGTTTTGGGGCGCCGTGTGAATAAATACCTAAAAGCCACACGAAGAAAACGTCGCGACGAATAAAAATAACGTTATGAAAATTTTGCAAAATAAAATTCATTATAAGAATCGGTTATTTTTAACCAAAGAGTATATCAAAATTTCATACCATCGCAAACAAAAACGCTCGCAGTGATTTTGTGTATAACCCGGTGACGGTGAAAACGATTGAAAATTCAAGTACAAATGAAAAATCATTCGGCGATTGCTAATTTTATCGCATGTTAAATGTTAAAATATTTAACACTGCAAAAATTATTATTATTATCATTTTCACATGACAGCATTTGTAGCTAATCATGAATTATATGGGCTACGCTGACTGTGAAAATGCAAAAGAAACGGTTGCGCCAACCGAAGACAATCACCAAGGGATAAAAGCAATTTCTCGTACGTTTGTTCATTCTGCGGTATCGGAATACACAAGTAATGAAAATGGAACCGAGATGCGTTCGTCCTTTTTGTCCACTTTTGGATGAATTTTCTGCGGTGCCACTCGGATGGAAAGCCCATAAATTTCTGTTTCCCTTGTAAACTGCTCCAAGCACGGGGGTAGGTGCGAATGGTTCGATTAAAACGGAACCTTTCACACTGCCGGGTACACGGATAGGTTTTCCCCGGTTTCTCCCCCCCCCCTACCCCCAGGTCGCTTTCAAAAAAAGATTTCGCTGCGAGAGCAAAAAGTCGCTGCCATTCGTGCAAAAGATAAATAAATTTTCTTTGGATCCTTAATGATTTCATTTGTTCCCGGCGACGATTTCCTTTTCCTCCGAGCGAAGAGAAGTTCGCCTCGTTTTCATCCTCTGCCATTTTCCGTAGCAGAGATCGGATGAAAAGGAAGGGAAAGAAAATAAGCTCCAAATAACGAGGGGTTAAGTCCGCGGAAATGGAAAGCTCTGGAAAACCGATCCCCGAAGGATGGAGAGCGATCTTTTTGAAAATGGGAAATTCTCGAACCTTCGAACGCCGAAAATCATTCGGGGAGGCGATTATGGCCGCAATAAGAGAAAAACTAACGTGGAAAAGAGATCCTTGAGCAAGTCGATTCCGTAGCCGACCTCCGCCGTTCCCAGCCCGTTCCGGGACCATTAATTAACGTATTTTGATGGAAATTGTTGAGGCGATGCATCATCTTCCGTGGGTCTTCGACGTCATCCTTCGAGAAGTGATCGCTTCCATCGCTTTTGCACCCGAGCCTCGATTCCCTGCGCTGCGTTCGCGAACGCGTTGCAAACGATGCCTGGAAAAACGAAAGGAGAGAACGGAATTTGCACGTGGTGGATTTCTTCCTCACCCCGATGGTAATAATGCAAGCGCTGGAAATTGTTTTTACGGAGCGTCCGGGAAGATTATTTCCTTTTACGGTTTTTGCCAAATACCGCGGATTTGCGAGGAAAGCGCCGAAAAATGGGAAATGCAGAACGCCCAAAGGAGTAGCACGTCGGCTCGGGCTTTGCCTGAAACGCAACGCAATTTCATTATATTCAGTATCGGAGGCGCGTATACGGCTCTAATCGGATGAATCATTTAATCCCAAATATAATCCGTGAACCGTTTTTTATTGCGGATTTAGAGTGCACAATAGCCTTTCGATGGGATCGGTCAAAATGTCCACTTTCACGTGTGATGTATGTTAGAGGTTTAATTCGCAAGAAAAATGTGTCGTTCAGAACGAATGGAAAACGAGTTTCGGACAATGGAATTCAGCGAACAATGGGAGGGGAGGGTACACCGCTTGGAAAATATATTTCGATCGCAAAATTAGAGAACTCCCTCCCTCGCCGGCGGAAGAGGACGAATCCGGCGTTCGGAGACGTGGCATCGAAAAGCCGTCGGAGCGGAGCGCATATCGAGGAACCGGAAAAGGCAGAGCGTTCGCGGCCTCCAAGATGAGGCGAAGCTCTCCCGTCTCCGTGCCAATGGCTCCTCTTTCACTAATCGCTGTCGAAGGTCACGGAGGATTGATTAAGTAAAGGAAACGCTGCTGCCTACAATGCCCCGAATAAATTGTGGGTTCGTTAGCATTTAATTCAATTAAGTAAGTATCCGCGCTGCGGAAGACGAAGAAGAAAAACCTTCGTCCATCTGATCCGGTCCCGCATCTCCGCGAGGTATTCTGCCGACCCGATCCCGGAGAGTGAGACGTGAATTTTCCGCGCGAGACGTCGCGGGGGGGGGGGTGGGAAACCACGTCAGGATCTGAAGTGGACGCCAACCGCCCCGGAAGCGGAAAGATGCAGAATCTGCCACCCAGCTGAACGGCGATCACGGCGGGCCTCCGCCGTGTCTTTCCCTCTGGAAAACTGCAGGGGAAGAACAAATTTTTTTTTTTTTTTCCTCTGCAATTTCTTTGATGTCTCGGCGATTTGATTGGTTTCCTGTGCGGAGAAGAAAGTTCGAAAAAACAATTGCAGTTCTCCGAGAGAGTCATCCATCTTGCAGACGGTCGATCTTTAGCGTCTTTCCGAACATGAAAGGCTGATGTTTTTGTTCGCTTCCCCGCGATCGAGACGGTCTCGAACTCGATGTTGCGATACTTGTTGCGCGAGCGAAAGCGGAGACGGAATCTGTGAAGAAATAAACGAAAATTACGAGTTCATTTAAAGTTTTCCCAGGTTGGCTTTTACGATTCAGGCACATACCAGCGTTCCGTGAGTTATTTTTATTCTTCACATTCCTTAAGTGAAATATGGGAAAATGCCCGAGAAGCAATATCCGAATTCTCCGGGCGTCCCCGGAGATGATTGCTGCGGATGATGAAGTCCTCTGTCACTGGAGAAGATTGGGCTTTGTCTCTCATGTCGCCGGGTTGGTTTTTTTTTTTAAATGTAATTGCAACGTTTCACATTTTTCTTCTGCATTTCGAATTATTTTGCCTTAATTTCGGACGCTGCGATTTTTAACGAGATCCGGATTGTTAATGCGATCGTTATTGCCGGCGGGATTGCCGCGGTTTCGTTTTCCGTCGTTGGCTTCGTTTATAATTGCTCGCGTAAGGAGACGTTGCCAAAGCTCAAAGCTCGGGCAGTTGGCGAAATCACCCCCTTTCGAGGCAGGGGGAGGAAACATGCACGTGAGTTTTGGGGTATCGGAGCCAATTCCGTTCGGAAAATTGCTTTTTGAATTCCGGATTCCTTCGACGCGCCATTCGGATGCTGGAGTTGCCGCGTTTACCGTAGGGTGGAAGCGGCGGCGGCAGCACTGGCCCGGACCGGAAGGCTCCGATCGCGTCTTCGCCGACGTCATCGGGGATCTTCTCCGTGCGATTGATCCCCGGATGCGTGGCCGCACAACAGTTTCCTTTCTGCAAATTGCCAGCCTTCCGGCGTGTCGCTTTTGAACTTCGCCATTTATATGATGCGAGCGGGATGCTCTCCAATGCATTTGTTCCGTCAGTCCTGGCTCTCGGACCCGTCAATTGTTTTTTCCATAAATGAGACTCACTTTATTTAATGAAAGCGGAACATTCGTTTTCCAAAAGAAGTAACGGCCCCGCGCCATTTTTCCCGCTTGTATCGGTATCTCCGTACGTGTTTTGCATGTAAATGCACTTTGCAATTGGGCGAGAAAGGACTCATTCCCCGTTGATATATTGCCCCGTTCAATCTTGCGAAAGAAAACTAATACCGGGCCAGAGGTGACGTTTCGCTACCTTAATTCTGCCGCTGATTTCGAAAATTACCATTTTACAATAAATCATAGAATGAGTCGCCACATTAGATGCGGTACGGGAGAGAATAATGGTGGGTCTGGGCGGGTCGCAAGGTTCGTGGGAGCTTTGTTTTCGGTGTTTGAATGAGCGAGGGACCGTCTCTGGAGAATGGGGCGCGTTTTGGAAATGTGTTACTCCATGGGAGAGGGTTCGGGCAGGCACCGTCCGTCGACCGAACCGTTTCGGTCGCAGGATTCGCTTCGCGTCGGTCAGTTCGTCAGCCCGAGATGGCCTCGTTTCCCACGGTCCTTCGTGGGGCCTTGATGCGTTTCGCGGGCCGTCCGACGCCGACTCCCTCGCCTCGGAAAGTGCTGCCACCTCGAGAGGCGACCGCATGGAAAAGTCACCTTCCCGGAGGTGGTATCCGGAGTTTGCATCCGTAAAACAAAACGTGGGCTCTCGAGTCCATTGTGTGGGCCCGATTGTTTTACCGGAGCGTAGGTTGGGGCCCCTCCGCTTGGCGTGACTTACATGTCCCTTTGACTCCCGAGTCTTTGCCTCCTTTTCTTTGCGTTTTGCTTTGGATTGACTGCGGCATTTTTGAATGCGATGCGAAAAGCTTCCAGCCTGACATTTGTGGCTCCAGCTTTGTTCAAGTGGTAGATTTTACACTTCGGTCTTTTACAGCCCTTTTTCGGTTTGGTAGAAATTTCCTTCGGAACGGGCTAGAAACTTTCTTTGGTGTAGCCTTCGTCTCGCAGGGCGGATTCCTCCAAGAGGAAATCGCCCGGCAAGGTTTATGGGATCGGGAATGGTTAATGAATGTTCCGATTTCCATCTCCATCCAATCCCCTGCCTCCATTCGTCTCTTCCGCGCATATTTTCCGACGCCTACAGCGATATTTCCCCAGCGTATCGTAATTGTCTCCGAAGAGGTAATAAAGAGTCCGGGAGTAAGCTCTCGGCAGAGAGAAGAGCTCTTTTGCATTTGTTCTCGGGGAAGTACCCGCGGCCCGCATCTTCTTACTTCGCGTCGTAAAATCAGCAGAATTAATGAGAATAATTATCCATTAAATGCAGCCCAGGGCGGAATCGAATCAATTAATTTGGGCAGAAAAGGGCGCAAGTAATCAGTTCCCATGCCAAAAAGGCCGTAAAATCAGTTGCGTTATACTTCCTTCTTCATTACCGATCTCCGTTGAGATTCGAGATATATTACAGCCATAAAGTGCCAAAAATCAAAATTTGTTGTTTTGCAACCCGGGGACGAGCTTCCCTGCTACCGCCACCCGGAGATAAAACCACGGATTGGGATATTGAGCTTTCCGGATGCAAGACAAAGTCGCGGTTCACTTAACCGGGCGATTGGGAGCGCCGGGTTGAAAAAAGTAGCAGGTTGCACGTTCGAGGTGAAGGCTTCCGGTGAAGAATCCGAGGTGAGGGAACCTGCCGGAAGGACTCCGTCGGCACCGAACGAAGTGCGAAACATGCGGCGAATTGGCGTTAACCATGGGGTGAAGAGAAGTGAACGCGTACCTCGAGAGACGGTCACGCGCCGCGGCGCACGTATCGTCACGATTTTAAATGTGGCGGATATCAACATCATGGTAGAAGGCCGTATTTAGATTTCTTCTTATCCCTCCCTGCTAGGGACATCTCGTAAACGAGCTCGATCCCGAATCCCCACGGAATGATGATTCATCGAGAGTTATTCGCCGGGCACACTCGCAGCTCTTTGCAGTATTTGTCTTCCGATGAAGGAGTGTCGAAGGCAGCGATTGTCCCGGGACCGAGGGAGATGCTCGAGAGCCCGGGATCACCGGAATAATGGCTCTGTTTTTTGTTTCAGATTATGATGTGACAAAATGCCGAGATAGGGGCCACGAGCCGATGTAAAAATGAACACGAGGGTGGCGATGATGTTGACCCTTCTGGGAGGACTCGGCTTTTTCGCCGGGGCGGACGGGACGGTCGTCAAATCCTTCTTTGACGACCAAGCAGAGAAGTTCAACCATCTCGTCGTCGACAAGAACACAGGACGGGTATACATCGGTGCCGTGAACAAGCTGTATCAGCTCTCTCCCGATCTGGAACTGGTCGTCTCGGAAGTGACGGGTCCCCGGGCTGATTCGTCCGAATGTTCCGTCGTGGACTGTCCGCCGATGACAGTCAAGAAGCTCACCGACAACGTAAACAAGGCGCTCGTCATCGACTACACGACGAGCAGGCTCATCGTCTGCGGCAGCCTCTTCCAAGGGACGTGCTCGGTCCGGAACCTTCACAACATTTCCGACGTGGTGCAAATGGTGAAGGAAGCCGTGGTCGCCAACAACCGAACGGCTTCGACGGTGGCGTTCATTGCACCGGGTCCCCCGAGTCCCCCCGTTACCCAGGTCATGTACGTCGGCGTCACGTTCACCGGCAATTCGCCGTATCGGTCGGAGGTGCCCGCGGTCTCCTCGCGAAGTCTCGACCCAAACAAACTGTTCACGATAGCGGAAACCGCGGTCACCACAGGAACGAGAATGTTCGTCAATTCTCTCGCCCGGGAGAGATACCACATAAATTACGTTTACGGCTTCAGCTCCGGCGGCTTCAGCTACTTTCTCACGACGCAGATGCGCTCGAGTCAGGCGTCGCCGTTCATTTCGAAGCTGGTGCGAATATGCCACGACGACGAAAACTATTACTCTTACACGGAAATACCGATAGACTGCATAAGCGAGACGGGAAAGACGTTCAATTTGGTGCAGGCGGCGTACGTGGGGAAGGCGGGCTCCGACTTGGCCCAGGAACTGGGAATCACGGCCCAGGATGACGTGCTTTTCGCCGTGTTCGCAGAAACTGATTACAGTGAAGGAGACACTTCCAACAAGCCGGCTTCTTCGAGTGCGCTCTGCGTGTACGCGTTGAAGAGCATACGAAGAAAGTTCATGCAAAACATCAAGACTTGCTTCGAGGGCAAAGCAAACAGGGGGCTGGATTTCATATCTCCCAGTCACCCGTGCATACCAACGGTAAGTACTCTCCGCGACGCAAGTGCTGGTCCCGGACGAATCGGTGAACCTGCGAGAGGGAGAGCTTGGATATTCCTGGTTTCGAAGACGGGCCGTTTGACCCGGAGACCCGCATCTCCATCCTCGGTCACGTCAGGAGCCGGGAGTGATCGCTACCGAGACCGGTTCCTTGGTGCAGCTGGAGCCTTTTGGAAAATAGCCCCAAGGTGGGAAGCGGAAATAGCAGGCTTTGGGTCACGAAACCCTTATTTGCCTTCGCTCATTCATTCATCCTTCATAATTTTGTCAATCGGGAATAACTTTTCTTTTTTCAAAATAAGGGTAGGGCAAGTTTGAAAAAAAAAAAAAAAAATCTGCGCGCCGGAATTTCCGGACCCGAACGGTCCGACGTTATCCGTCCCCGTCTTTCGGGGGTGATTTCCTTTGGCGTGGCAGGTACTTCCGCCTGACGCGATGGCTTTTTGCCATCGTCTCGCTTACTCCTCTCCCGGTCACGTGACGAGCGAAAACTCTGCAGAAAATTGAAATCGTAAGGGTGTCCAACCCCATTTCGCTCCCTCGACATACGTTTATTGATGTTTTTGTTGCTTCCCCCTCAACTTGCCATCACTGCTGTTTTGTCTGTGTTTGGCCTGCGCTGCAAGGGATCTTGCAGTCCGAGAGCGTCTCGATTTTTATCCAGATCTGCTTTTCACGAATTAAAAGCGACCCTCGGTACCGAATGCCAATCACATCTTCGCCTTGTCATCGCCGAGTTTTCGGTATGCAAAATCCGTTTTATTTTTTTTATCTCCCGGTTCGATATTCCTTTTGTTCTTCGTTTGCCTCACCGGTTGTGGCACGGCTAAAGCTTTCGTTTCGTTTCAAATAACGCGATCGGACCTGAGTTCCTCTTAACCTTCATTGAATCTCCCGCCAGAGGTGTTTGCTCCGGTAAAATCTAAAATTATCCATCCCGGAGAAGATTCCGACCACAAAAACTTGAGAAGACTTAATAATTTTACATTTTTCATCTTTTCCGGCTGTAAAATTTATTATTTAATCATTTACATCAGAAATTCCGGAGCTCATTACCATTTTTTGCGAAAGGAACAGATTCGAGATGTTGCTTATCTTCTGCCTCGTTTTTTTTTTTTTCTTTTGCCGGAATTTCCGCTCCTCTCTTATGACCCGGGTTTCTGCTGCGGATCCTTAAAATTTTGTTACCAGCGAATTAGAGGGACCCCAAAGAGCTTGCGGGACGGAGGTCTTCTGATGGCGATTGACGTTTGCGTCGCGTACCTGTGTACTTCTATCTTGCTCTCTCTCTCTCTCTGTACTTTCGCGTTATTTCTTTTCGCCGGACGGTGGGAAAGTCATACTTTTCGTTTTTTGGAGTCATGGGCCGGTTCCTTTTTGATTTGTGTATTGAATTGCGTGCGCGGACAAAGGGAAGAGACGAAGCCGATGCGCGATTTAATTTGGCAGACGTGAACCAGAACGGGTTCGTGACGGACCCCATTCGTTGTGTTTGCCCGTGTGACTGATCCGTGGAATGCTTCGAATGCAGAATCGTGAAATTTCCAAAGTCGGTCGTGCTCCGGGGTCCGTCGACGGAAACCTGCACGATTTCCACCAGGTACCTGCGCAGGCGGATGATTCCGATCTTATAAAAAGTTTGCCAGGGTAACATTAACTCTGGAATCTTGTTGTTTCTCTCCTTGCGATTTTTCCCGTGTAAGATCGGTCTTCGAAAATTCCGCACAGTTGCACGCACTATTTTATATACAACACACACACACACACACACACACATATATATATATAGAGGCAAAAATTATACGTTTCGTTGTTTAATTTACGTCGAAGATTGGTGACGAGGATTGTTACATTCATGGACGACATGTTATGAAGCGTTTGAAAAGATGGGTAGTTGTCAGTGGATAGTAATTTAGAAAATGGATTTAAATAACCGGCGGAAGATGGAAAAGCACTCTCGGACTGTCTGTTACCTATTACGGACACGCTCTGTGGTCTGACGGCTGCAACGAAATTCTTTGCCGCAGAGGTGTCAGGTTGGTCTTCCGTGCTTTTAAATTCGGTGAATGAAGTAGGTGCTCCCGCGCTTTTATTTTGTCATTTCCATCCCCGATTCCTATCTTAAAATGGGTGAACGCCTCAAAAGTGACAGTCGAAGACGCACAATGGCCAGACATCCATCATCATTATTCATACGAGAAGTGAAATTAGTGAGAGAAAAAGAAATTAATACTTATCGGATGGTGCCCTGACACTGACGGATGGCTCCGACCTTCCCACCCCGGATGGGTTATCCACTGCGATGTTTTTGTAAAACGATACTGCAGCAACGAGGCAGGCATCCCGCAAAGGAGTCCCGCCCGAGGAGATTCTTCGGGGGCGTCGATTTGAGGATTTCTTTCCGCCCGAGGAACGGTGAAAATGAAATTCGGCGTTGGGTCTCGCTGAAGATGCCTCCGAGCGGGAAGTTCCCGGCTATGTGTCGCCAAAATTGACTGGAAAACCGCGGATGTTTTACGTGCATTTCACGTGCGCCGCGATTTGTTATTTTTGAAAATTGTTACGTCGAGAGGAGCGATTTCCGGAAAACGGAACACTGCTCTCGCGGCTGTCGGGCTAGTTGCCCGATAAAATTAGCACTGGGGAGGGGGGGGGGTTCCCCCCCGTCACGAATTCAATTTTCCTTTTGATCCTGAGCTTTGCTTGTGGTGCCGGGGAATTTTATTAAGGAAATCTTCGTTTAAACAAGGAATTGAATATATAAAGGTAAGTTTGCGCTTGAGGGACAAGAAGGTTTGCAAAGTTTAAAGAAGAGCAGGGAAACGGGAGAAAGGAATTTTGCTCGTCTTCCGGGGGGGTGCCTTTCCCTCATTTTTCCTCGCGAAGGGAAGCCTTTTTCGAAAGCAGTACCTGGTAAACCCTGTGCTCTCGAAGGCGACTCTGGGTAACCCATCATTTTTTTTCTCTCTCTCTCTGGCCTTCTTTCTTTCGCGACGGGGCATCGCACGTAAACCAAACCCACACGCGCAAATGCGGGCGCTCGGGACAGTTCGGAAAAGCGTCCCGAGGAAAAAGGGTAGAAACATCGAGCCGACTCTTTCTGCAGGCCGGGCATTAAAAAGCGGAAAATAACGAAATAATTAATTACAGTTTTTTTCCTCTCTCTCTCTCTCTCTTCAGGATTATTAATTAACGAAACCGAGGACCGCCGCGTGCCACGAGGCAAGTTTTGGATTCCGGATTCCAGGTCCCAGAAGAACCTCCGCTTCGTTGTCCGGGATCTTGACCGTTTTTTTTTTTTTTTTAATTCGCATAAGTTTGCACCCCTTACTCCCACAGATCCGAGTGCAAATGCAGATTTCTTCCGCTTTTTGTTCGTTGCCCGTGACAGTGCATCGCCGGGCGACCGGATAATAACGCCACATTCACGAGGGAAACGCGAGCTTTTTTTTTTTTTTATGGTCTTGCGAACGTTCCCGAACGAAAAGGAAGAGGCTGCTGAAGAATTTTTTTTTTTCATTTTCTTTTTCTTATTGGGAGCGGGGCTGCAGGAGAAGAAGGAATACAAAAACCCTGTCGAAAAGTCGCTGCCGTTCCGAGATGCTCGCGGAGCGCGTTTCGCCGGAGTTTTTTTTTTTTCTGTCGCTTCCGCGCGCTGTTGCCCTTCTTCGACGGCTTTTTAATTACTTCGGAATTCGTTTCCCCAAGAGACCATTAATTGCTTCGGATTTCTTTTTAAAGCTCTTAAAGGGAGAAAATTTTGAAGCTTAATTAAAATTTTCCACGTCGAAAGTCCCTCCGCCGCATGCACCGCATCCATCCGGGATGACCGGAAGGGAGACTGCACTCAAGCGTCGGGACGGGAAGCGGGGCATGTGCAAGTCCGCTTGCGTTAAGAGTTACGGCCCCGCATGCACCTTAAATTCTCTTCGATATTTTTCCCAGGTGAATTAATATCTTCTTGCAATGAGGCGCAACCGTTCCACGCCTCCGACTTTGGCACGTTTATATTCCGCAGTTGAAAAAGGAAAATACGTCGAAATTCGCAACTGCATTTTTGCCCCCGCCAGGGAGTGAGAGACGGGAGCGAAAGGTTCTGGGGGATCCCCCGTAAATTCAGGTCAAACCGGAGAGAGTCGGGTTATTACTGATAGTGATTCGCGCGCGACCCAAACCGCTGTTGCGAAAGAGCCGGAAATTTTAAGGGGCTCCTTTCACGACGGGCGAAAGGCTTCCCTCCTGGAAGGAGGTTCCGGTGCAGGTCGTCCCCGGGAAGCGTCTCCGTCGTGGACGCGGCGGAGCTCTGCGGCACGATGACGTAGGGTTGATTCGCCGCTCCCGCCCCCGCACTAATGGTCTCCAGCTGAGAAACATCGGAATCTCCAAAAAACGCTTTCACGGCTTGCCGGGGCGGTGCGAGGACGAAAGCGTGATTCTCCCGCATTAGCGTGATGAGTCGACATTTCGCAAAAAGGGAACGGCGAGAGGGTGAAATGGCCCCGGAGAAGAAAAGTCTGCCGGGTTGACTCGAGCAGGTCGGTCTTGCCCGCTTTTCTCCGCCAGACTTGATGGAAGCTCGAATCGCATGACTTTCCGTGGGGAGGAAAGGATTTCCTTTTCTAATCCAGCACGCTCGGTTCCGGCTCCTTTTATTTTCTCCCGCTTATCTTGCCCTCGTCCCTTGCCCCCCGTGCGAAAGGCGGAAAACTGTCTCTCAAATAAATAAGTTTCAATTTAATTAATCTCTCGCCGCGGGGTGAGGTCGTGCCTGAACGAAGGAGCGGAGGCCGACTTCCGTTTTTCTCTCGCGTTTCCTGGTGGCTGCGGCCAAATTTTTTTGAGCGTTGACGATCTCCCGCATCACCCCGGGAGGGGGGGGGTTTCCGGTTTTCATCCCTTGGAGCTCCTCTTCGTGATTCCCGAGGATCCGATGTTCGGAGGCCTTCCTCCTTTTCCTTTTCCCTGACTTTCATTACGAAAAGTGGATTTCAGCCTCGTTCCACGGGATTCTCTCCTCCGCAACATAAAGATCTTTTTCCGTTCCTTCGCTCGACCCCACGCGGCAGCGGGTGGAATTGCTGCCGTTTAAACTTTGGAAATGTTTACGGCGGGGGGGATTTACTTCGGGGTTTCCGAAAATTTATTCTCGCAAGCGGATTTAGATGGTCTGCCAAAGTGAAAACCTTTTAGATCTCGATTTCGACCACAATTTTGGAAATTTAAATTAGGGAGCATTAGCAAGAGGTGAAATCTAAAATGCGCTGCATGTTAAATATAGATCCTCGTCATTAACTTGTTGATGCCCGATGCACTTTGGGCAAGGGTCTCTTAATATCAAGTTTTAGTCGCAACGTATCTTTTTTAACGGCCGATGTCTTTTTCAGTTTTCCCTCGCAGCACGAAGTTCACAAATGGAAGAGGCCGCTGCAGCCGACGTAAGTTCCCGGGTAGAATTTCGGGTTAAGTTGCGTTTACGGACTGGTATTCCGCTGAGGGGTGTATTCGACGCACATTACTGTGGCGTAAGCTTCTAGCGTGATGTCGGGACAGGTAATGGCGGAGCTTTCTCAAATGAGATGCGCTGCAGATGAAGTCGCTTTAAGCAACTGGTCTTGCAATAAAATTTCATCTTATCTAATCTGAAACCCTCGATTTAGTTGAATCACTAAATGCGAGATAATGTCAATTGTATTTGCGTAATTAATTATTTACAAAATTATTTAAAATTCACATCAAAAGGAATTTGTTTTGCATTTGATCTCTGCATTATTTGTACGAACACTCAATGCACAAGGCTCGCGCTCGTGTGTATATGCGTGTGAAACCTGAAAAATTAATATTGGAAATGCGTTATTGATATCTTGAATTCCTTCAAGTTTTAAATGATTTTACACGTAAGAGGAGAAGGTATTCTTCGACTTGGATACGTTGAAATTGTTCGGGTTATTTTTGGAAAGCTATTTTCCCGGATATGAGTTGCTTACCGTCGGTCATTAACGTGAGCCATTCCAAAATCGTTTTGAAAGTTTCTGAGTAACGTCTTCATCTTCAGTATCAACGTCGGATTGCTGACCCAGCAGTGAAGTTTCATGTGCAATTACTTTTTATTACTTTTTTCGAAATGTCGAATCTTTTCCCTTCCCAAATCGCTTTTTTGTTTATTTCATCCCGCAACAAACGTTTTCTTTTGCGAAGTTAAATGGGTGTATTCAAACTGAAAATGAGAATTTTTTTTTTTTTTTTAAAAAAAAAAAAATACCGGCAAAAGTTTGGTCGCCCATAAGCAGCAGCGCCTTCTTCCAGAAAGCTGGCGCAGGTGAACTCGACGAGGCCGCTGCTTCCACGACGTGGCGATCGCGGTTCGAGCCCCTTTTCCTTTTTCCCAAATTTCGTTGTTCGCTTTCAAGGCGGTTCCTTTCTCCTCCCCTCCCCCCCCCCGGTCCGGAAAAATGATTTTCCGCACCTCGCGAAGGAAAGGAACGGAGAACAGGTTATGCCAAATCCTGAGCAAAATCTCAATCAACCTCCAAACGGGATTTGAGTTTCTACCTTTCCCCGTGGGGAGGGAATGATAGGGAGCTTTCCCCGATAAGGGTGAGCATGCAACGGGGAAAAGGGAGGAGACCATTGTGATCGATCCTCCGAAACGAAATTTACCTTGCAATTTGATAATCTGGAAAATTTTTTTCCACTTCGCCGGGGATTCCGCAATCCTCGGCCAGCCGAACCGATCCTTTCCCCGCTCGGTCGCCTGTCGCCCCTTTTCGACAAAAGCGAAGGTTTGGTCTCACGGAAAGTTTCCCACGCAAAAAGGCACGAGGGAAACTGGTTTGGTGGTCCTTTTTTTTTTTTTTCGGGAGCGCGCTCGATCCGAGTCCTGGAATCAAAGGTTCGAGGCAGCGGTCCCGTTGAAATGAAGTTTGGGGGGGGGGGGATAACGTTGGCACCCGCAGCGTTCGCTTTCGGGCCGACCTGGTTTTTTTTTTTTTTTGTTTTTGTCGCCAAACTGTAAAGCATTTCTCGAACTTGACGCAAAACAGACGCTAGGACCCCGTCTCCCGCAGTTTCGCCTGCCCGCTAAGCAAAATCTCCGAAATTCGAACGGGGAATCGATTTTTGTCGCCCGAAATTGAGGATTCTTTCGCACGGGTAAGGCATCGAATGATTTGAGCACGAGGAACGATCTTTTATCGTTGCACGTTCAGAGCTTTCGATTCTTCGGGACGCGTATCCGGAGCGCAACTCCGTTTTTCGACAATTGTATCGCACTTGGAAACAAATGTATATAAATAGGCGTTCGCTGTCGTCTCCGCGGCGGCACACAAAAGGAAACGCTCTTTTATACCTTTACTCCATCCAAATTAGTGAACTGCTTATTTCCAAGATTCTCCAATTATTCCGTCTACCCTGCGCATTTTGCTTTTCTTTTTTTGCCGGAATCGCTTCAGTGCTCCTATGTTCAACCGTTTACCCTGTTCTCAAGAGCTGCATTTGCCCCCTCCCCGCATAAGAACCTCGTTTTATGTATTCTGGCTTCGGCGTTTCCTTTGAGATGTGGCACGGGGTGTAAGAATTAATATTGAGGAACGGATATATTTTTTCTCTTCTCTTCTCTGTCTGTCTACTCGGGATTACAAAAAACCCGTGCACATTTCATTGTAAACATTACACCGGGTGCGACAGACGATTTTTATTCCATCTTTCTGTAGCGCGAGGGCAAATTAGTTCGGAATATGGGAATTTTCTTATGTTCTCTTTTTATGCTCGTCGGTTAGGAATTTTCCCTGCGGGCGGACCGGCATTTGCTTTGCTGCCGGGAGAAAGGCGGATATCTTTCGGCAGCAAAAAAAGGAGCGTCACACGCGTAAAATGCAAAGCAATGATTTAAGCCGTCTCCTAATTGAAGTTGACGCTGCGTCGATGGGCGTGAAGGGGTTGGATCCTGTTTCTTTTCTCGCCATAATCGGCGGCCTGCTGAACTTTTTACTTTTTCCGTAGACGTTTTCCTTTGAATTTTTTATTGCGGAAACAAAGGAAGAAGCGACCGTTTCCCTCGGGTGATTCCAACCTAAAATAATTTCACGTCGAGAGCGGTCTCACCCCGAGATTTGTCCCGTCTCTCACCGTACGATTTAGGTCCGAACGGCGTACCGGAATCGCCCTAAACATCCCGCAGGGTCTCAGATATTGTTTCGAACGCCGGGTATCACCGGACCGTTTACGTCTGTTCACGTCCATCGACGCAAGGTGGAAGGGCTCGTCGATCGGAGACCGGCGACTTGATAAGCTGACGTCTGAGTGGGTTCGGATTTTGAAATTTACTCGTGAAAAATTAACGGCTCTGTGATCGGTAAAGTGACTCCAGGGCTGTCGGGCTGTCGCTCGACAGATTTGGGCGAATTCTCATTCCCGGATATTAGCAGAGTGAAAATCGACGGCCCTCCGACGTTCATTATTACTTGCGGTCCCCTCGTTTTCCCTTTTCCCCGGCCCAGGGCGTTCCGTCGGTTTTAGTTTCCCTTCGACGATCCGTAAGGCCAACGAACGTCGCTCGGCTGTTGGCGAGGCCCTTCAGAAACTGTCTCGGCAAGTCCCGCAGCTTTGTTCGGAAAGTGCGCTGACTCTGCAAGAACGATGTTCTTCTGATTGTGAAATTATTTGCCGATACCCCGGAGACGCATCAACTTCTCTTTCAGTTCTCCCGATGTTGCGGGCACTATTTACATTCCGATGAATTCTCTCGTCCCGGGGAGAATCCAATAAGATCATAATTTCTCCTTTTTATTTCCCATGGATCGATTCCAATCTTAGTTCAAGTGAAGAAGACATTTCCACGTGCGAGCAGTCTCCGTTTCCGGCTGTCCGCGTTTCGCCTGCATTGATTCCGGCACGTTCAAAGTCCGGGCACCGCGATACCCTTTGTAAGGAGCGAATCCCGAGTGATGAATAAGTCCTGTCCGTTTGTCGGTGATCGGCCTTTATAAAGCAGTTCGAACGGGACGGTTTGTACGTTCTAAACTTTTGACGGGTTTTGAAATGAGTTTGTACTATTTGCCGATCGGTTCTGTCACTTCAACCGGCTCATACATTTGTCGTGGTAGATAAATGCATATCTTGTCACGTCTTCCGGGATATTCCTGTTTGGCCAGAACTCGGAAATCTGACACTGCAATCAACTATCTCGGATTGTATTTCACATATTCTGCATCTTTCTCTCAAAGTTATTTTCAACATCATCTTATTATAATCACGTTTTCTTAATGCATGATCTTGAGCTACCAGAATTGCTTCTGTTATTCAGGTTACAAATTGTTCCGGGACAACTAATTTTAAATTGAGGTTATAGCGGTCTTATGATTTGTTGTCGTTTGGGGCATCAATCCAGGTTTCTTCAATTTTCTCTTGCGTATCTCATTTACTGTGAAAAATGAACGAGTCATGACTCTGTTCTTGGGATATTTAAGACTTGTCTTCGGTTATCGTTTCCCATTTCCGCGCTTTTCCTGCCGCTGTAGCATCTGCATTGCGCGCCATTCACTCTTCTGTGTTCGTGATGTCGGCAGAATCCATCTGTGGCACTGCAGCGGGTTGCTTCCGTGAGCTTTGCCTTTTATTCGAATCGCTTAAAAAAACGCATCCAATTTCATTCTCGGTTTCTGGGCTCCGCGCACTGTGAATGCCGATTTCCTTAAAATTCCTGAATTGCTCACTTCGATAAACCGAAGTCTGTACTTGATCGGTCGCCGGTATTTTACTTTTACTGTTTTGAGTCCGTAGAATGAGCCGAAGCCTTCTGTAATATTTTGCAAGCAGGATGTCATTCATTTGTACTTTGATGCTTCGACGTATTTGCAGTTTTTTTCTTCCAGGCTAGTGTTTTGCTTGTAACTGGCTTGCTGCGCAACGTCGTAGCTCAACGGATTTCAGCGTTTATTTTGTACAGGAGGGAGCTTCCTGTCGATATCTTGACTGAACATTTTTTTTTTTTTTTAATTGTTCGTTTAATCTGTCTCTTTCTAATTTTTATAACATAAAGTCAGGTCAACTAGATAAGGCTGACTTGCTGCCTTTTTCACATCCTGCAGCTGGTGCGTTGCGTCACCGCATTGTTATGTGGTACACCAATCCACAATATTTCAGCAGAATCCGAGGAATTTCTCCTTGTGTAACCTCGGGGCCCCCTGAGATATTTGTTCATTCAATACGCTGTCAAATGCGGATCTTCTCTGGTCTGCTTACTTTTCAAGTACCGATTCCATAAAATGATTGATCTCTGTTCTTTTTCTCCGCTATTTGAGAATTTATCGTTTTATTCTCGTTTTATCTTTGTCGAGTGGGTTTGACTGCTGAGCTGACCCTGAACCTGAACTGATCTTAACCGAGGTTTTTCCGTAAACCCGTTCCGCATATTACAGAATAGTTTATAGCCTGCACATTTTGAATTTGTCAGTGATTATTGATCCTGTTTTATATGTGTGATTTTATTTCAAAGTAAATTCTCGTGCTTTGGGCCAGTTTTTTTTGGAATTCATTTGAGGCACTGATCGCGCTGAGTGTGGGAGTTTTTCTCTCCAGCTTGAAAAACGTTCGCTTCTGAGATGGACTCCATTTGCATCATTCTCGAAGTAACACCGAATCATTTATTTCTTTCTCCATTCATTTTAATATGTCTGGTCACCGTGTTCACTCGTACCATTTCGTTGCTGCGCGTCTGGCTAGCCAGGTCCTCATAAGGTGGTCACGGTGCAGGTTGATATTTTAAACTATCAAATAAGTTATGTATTTTCGATTTTACTTTTTATTGTTCCCATTTTTTTTTTTTTTTTTATGTGTAAGCGAAAGATCATACATCGCCCTGTGATTTACCCTCCCAGTACCTGTTAATAAATAGCTGCATGTCGAACAAACTTTGAAATTCACAAAACCATTACGGTTTTTGATAGGAATGCAGAGCATGCGAGAAGGTGAACGGAGACGCGTGTTTTCACTTTTCTTGGATTCGAGAAATGGATGCAGTTTAATATCTATACAAAAATCAACTTGACACATTACCGAATGTTATGAAACGACGAAAGTGGATGCTGAGAAAAAAAAATTCGGGCGTAAGTCAAAATTATGAACGGTTGGTTAGTAAAATATTTTGGAAGTGCTCGGGATAAAGTGGTTGGAAAGAGGAAAAAAGCATTAAATTTACTATAACAAAAAATAAACAAGTGAAAAGTAAGTGGCGAAGAAAGAAAAAGGGAAAATGAAACAAAGACACTTGTAAAATGGGAAAGCAACCAAAAAATACAGACAATTTTAAAAATAATATAAAGGGGACTAGAAATGAAGTAAAAGAAATTAATAAGAAAATAAGAAAGACAATAAACTGGAAGTATAATTCAATTAGACAAAAGGCAATGACTAGAACGTTGTCAGCGAAATGCTGGAAGCAAAAGAAGAGTAAAAACAACAGCGAGGTATTGAAAAGCGAAAGTGTGTGCGTGCGTGAATTCCTCCAGAAAAAAAAAAAAAATCACAGAAAATTTCGGTCGGTACATTGGGGAATCGAATAAAGTTCTGCAAATGGGTAGTGGAAAAAACTGCGAAATACGAAAAAATTCACTAATGCGGATGACACAAATACAGGAAAAGAAAGAAAACAAAAAAAAAAAGTATCATGTTAATACAGTTGGACGTCAATATATCACTGGAACCAGATGGCATTCGGTTAGACGTATAAAATAGTGTGGAAAACTTTGATTCTGTTATTTCAAATAATATTAAACAAGTTGTTAGAAACAATAGAAATACTGGAACGACTAAAAACGATCTAATAGCAAAAGCTTTTTACAAAAAAGATAAATATGAATGTTACGAAAACTAAACATTTCAAGTTGGGAATTCAGCATGTAATAAAGCAGAGCCGCGGAAAAACACATATAGAACGAGCTTTAAATGCGACAATAATACAAAACGAAATCGTAAATAAGGAACAAAAGGGGTTTCGAAAAGGGAAGGGTACAATGCCTTAATAATAAAAAAAAAAAAAAAAAAAAGTCTTCCATGACTTTGTGTACACTGAACTGGAAAACTGAAAGCATGTTATTGATTTGTTCATAGACTACGAAAAATGGTTTGATATACCCGATGACGATGCGAATAGTAAAAAAAAAAAAAAAAAAAAAAACTGGAAAACTGGAACATGACGGGATGACAGAAGAAGCCTTAGGCATGTTCACAGAATGCTTCGGAAAAAGAAAACATTTAAATTTGACAAAGGATGTAGACAAACTGAGAGTTTTCATGACAAAAGGGGAATGCTACCAAAAAATCTTTTATTGCCAAAAATTGCTTTTATCGTACGTCAACGGTTTGCCGTGGGTCCTAAACTCAGCTCGCACACGTATGCGGATGACAGAGTGATAATAAGGTACGATTACGATCCGAATACGGCAGTGAAACAAACTGCAAATATGAATGTGGTCACGGAAATGGGCACATTCAAAAAGAATTACATTTAAATAAAAAACACTAACCGGGTGCTTATACATCCGAACATTATCAAAAAAATAAACCGAAATGTCATATATGAACGCGTGTAGCAGGACAAAACAGATACTCTTCCCTCCCCCCCCATACGGGAAACGATTGTAAACGTAAAATATTTGAAAACACCCATTCGATTATACAATGATGCCAATATTAATACTACTGCTGCAGTTAATAATAATAATAATAATAAAACAAAAATAAATGAATAATTAACTGCATTATGTATAAAGTGAAAAGGGCAAAATAATTTAAAAAAAAAAAAAATAGAACGTTAACGGCGAAACAACACTTACACTAATTAAAAACAGACGTACAGGACAACCGAAAAATGCACAATCCCACGAACATGGAAAACATTAATGGGAACATAAGGTGTAGAAAGGAAGCAGAAGGCGTAGAAAATCAAAAACATTTTTAAAAACTGTCGATCCTTACACTTAATTGTTAACATTGCAAGAAATGCGTAAGGCAATTAATGATTATTCAGGATGAATGGATGGTTAAACACCCTCTTCGGAACCTCGAGATCCGCAGCTTTAAAAGCAGCCCTGCATCAATCGACAGGAATTTCTTTTAATAACGAAAATTATTAATGCCGGGCAAAAGCCCGTCTGCTGCTCGGCGCACTCGTCGCACCCGAGAACGGCGAAGAAGCCTCCTGGATATTTACCCGAGGGTACGCGCATCGGGCCGGCACGATTAGGCGAAAAAGAAAATCGGCAAAGGGGGGGGAGGGGGGGAAAATTCGTAAGAACCGCGGAGGCCGCTACCGTCGTGTGATGTAAACGTTACGGGTTTTTGTAATTTTAACGGAAAAACATACGCCCGAACGTGTGGGAGCGGGAGAAATTTCCGTTTTAATGAACGTGGCAAAGATAAACTTTTATGGCATCCGGATCGTTTAAGCGCAATATGATGCGATCTTACGCGTCAAATGCAGAAAATTCAAGTCGAAAATGATTCCGGCCGGCCCGCGTGCGATTTAAAAGTTAGGATAATTCCGGCGGCAGAGCTTTTCCTCCCCGTTGGATCGAGAACGTTGAGAGCGTCGGAGCCCCGAGCACGAGGCGAGCAAATAGAGCAGTGCCGTCCAGTCGGATGGGGTTCGAACGGGGAACGGGAGTCGCAGCTCCGGTCCGGGAGTTATGTCCCCCGAATTGTGCCCGGGGGGAAATTTCTGGAGGATGTTGAATGCATGCCGCGAGAGCCCCTGCGAGTGCTTTTCCGAGGGCAGTAACATCTCACCGTTTTAATTAAAGCTGGGAATCGCCGACCGCGGGACGAACCATCTTGAAGCCTTTCGACCGCTCGCGGAAAAGGATTGAATCCCGGGTCCGGCTGAGGGCAAGGGCGCGAAAGGCATCGTGAGGAGAGAATTAAGATTTGTTTCATTAATCTGCCGCTGGAAGGCATTGCCGTCGCGTGGGATTTGCGGAAGCGGAAAGCATTTCTCCCCCGTAGTTCCACGCCGGGGGTTGTTTTTCTCCTTTTACCGCGTAAGTGGTTGGCGTTAGCGAGGCGTTTCCGGCGATTGGAAAACTTTCCGGATGAGACGAATGGTCTCGGAAGTGTCCAGCGTCTACGGCTGCACGGCGAAGCCTCAGACGTTCCAGAAGCATAATCGATTCGGCGTTCCTTTTTCTTTTATCGCCCGGTTTCTCGATATCTCCCGATCCTCCGCAGTGACCCTTTCCCGATTATCCGGGATAGGAATTTGCGGAATGCCCGGGAACGATATTTTCCCGGAGGAAAGTAAATAAGTTAAAAGCTTTCGGCTTTACTTTTTTATTTGTCCCTTTTGAATTTTTTTTTTTTCCCGCGGAGCACATCTCTCTCCTTCCTTCTCTTTCCGCAAAGATTTCTCCAACTTTTCCAGCAAATCGGCGAAGTGCTCGGACAATAATCAAGCATGTTTCCTGCTTGCTTCGTATCAACGGCCACGGACTGGGAGAGGAATTCGGAGATTCTGGTAATTTTCCCTTCTTATGCTCTTTCGGGGTGAAAATGCTGCATATTCACCCTCTCTTGGGACTCGATTTTAAAATACAAAAAAACATTCCTATTCTGTTGCTCATCTCCGGCAAGTTCCTTTCGGATCCCTGGTGCTTGATGTTTTACAAAATGGAAAACGCGGTTGTGGTGGCGGTGGTACCTTACAGCTTAAAAGTATGAATATTTATCGGGTGAATTTGAAGGAGATCGAGAAACGAATATCAACGTGAGTTTTTGGAGTTTACCCCTTCCGATGATTTGCCCCCTTGAAGCTTCAAAAGTGGTTTTATGTGTTTTCACTGAGAGAAACTATTTTTTTTATGTTTCCTACATTTTGTCCAAGTGCGTGCATATTCCGCTCTCAAAATGTTGGTTTAAACATTTTTCTCCGTTATGGAAACGGAGCCTGTACGAAAGATCCAAAGGGAGACTAATTTATGGCATCGGGACCAAGAGTTGAGAACCATGTTTTCTCGTCTTAAATCTACTTCTCAATGAGCGCATTTTTACAGTTCCAAGCGCGGCAGTGCTTCTTCTAAATTAGCGTACCGCGAATGTTTCTGATAGAATTTCCTTGTATTTTTATGGGTCGTGGATCGGGTTCTGTCGAGATTTCGTTTGGAGCTCATCACCCCGGCAGGAGAGTTTGAGAAAAATTTTCTCGGGGAAAGCAATTCGGAGCACTTGCTACGACCAGGTCCCGGAGAGAAAACTCCGGAACTGAACCGTAAATTTATTTTAAAGGGAGAGGGCATCAATAAAAACTGGAAAACTTCTCTTTTTTCAGTTCTAATCATGCACAGCTTGAGCTGGAGGCGGGAATCGTGAATGGAAACCACTTTTTAAGATTGTTTGGAGTCAATTGAAGTTTATGGAACACACTGAAAAATCTTTTGAGTTAGCTTTCATCCCCCTCGCTCCTTATTCATTTAATGGCAGTTATGTTTAACGTGAAGTTCGTAATATTTTTATTGGCGATTTTCAAAGGCTAACTTCTGTCGATTCTCCGGCAGCGATGCTTTCCAACAAGTGAGGCGATTCTGGGGATGATAAAACCGAAAAGCTTCGCGGAAAATATTACTCAACTTTCCGGGATCAGGGGGCATTTTTTTTTTTTTTTCTGCGGGTCGCAAGCTATGCCCGTAAGTCGTTTTCTCCAGGTTCGATGTCCCAGACGCGGATTTCAGCAGGGGCCACAGAAGAAGTTTCTTCACACGTGCGGAGACGGAGGAGAGAGGGGAGGGGGGGGGGTGAGAGGAAAAAAAAGAAGACGAAAAGAGGTGCCGGAGCGCACGGGGAAGGGAATGCAAAATTGCATTACGGTTGGAACCGAAGCTTTCAATCGTGTAATGAAATTTTTTCCTTTGATGCTCGGCAAGGGGAAAGTTCTCCAAAGAAAGGTTCTCCAGGCCTTCAACCCTCCTCCCCGCCTTAACTTGACCATCGAGAGAGAACTGGTTAATCGCTGTTGAATGCGGGAGGGAGTTTCGGGGGTTGCGCGCGCGTGTGGTACCTTTCAAGGTCGTTGCCAATTCCCGGCATGGACGTCGCATCCCTTACCGTCGTTCATTAGCCAACTTTTCCGCGTTTCTCGCAGGATCGTCTAATGAACGAAATTCGTTAATTTAGTTTTCCCGACCCTTTTTTTTTTTTTTTTTTTTTACCTTCCGCTTTCCTTTTCAGGCCTTCGGCTTTTCTCCGCCATCGCCAGTCCTTACCTTAACTTTGTTTTTCCATTGTTAAAACGAGAAGAGGCGGTCTTCGAATTTTTTTTTTTTTTTCCTCTTCCTTTCCGCGTCACCCAAAAAAAAGGTTTGCCAACCCCGCGCTTAAGATCCGTCGGTCGGGGATCAGGCGAGCTTCCCCTGGGTTTGGGGATTCGCCTCCGATCCGAAATTAATCCGATGACCATCTCGAAAATTGCATCGCATACGCCACACCTCGTCCCTTTTCTCGGTTCCCTGGACGAAGAATTAAATTGATGCAGTTGGTTTTCCATCTGGGTGTCCACCTTAGCGGGGAATATCCGTTTATTGAACTTTCGAGCCGGTTCACGCGCGGCAAATAATGCCTTCCTCGCCGACAATGCGGGTTGTAACGCGGTGCTGCCGGGTTGGGGTGACGCGAACCAGGCGTTTGCAAAATCCAAAAACGGAAGATTTCCCGGACTGGCCAAAAGCACGATTTGCTCAGGATCCTAAGTCGTCATCCTCACGATTTTTGCATCGGTGTTTCCTGGTTCGAAATAGTTTTTTCACGTACTTTATGCAGTGGGTACGCCCGAGGCGCATTTTCTGAAAACGTACACAGCGGTTTTTTCCAGCTAAAATAATCGAAACATCTCTCCCGGGAAAACTTAAGAAACGTCTGAGAAGTTTTTTCTCTCTCTCTCTCTCTCTCTCTCTCTTCCTTTTTTTATTCCGGTTTTTTTTAATTTCGAACTCCGAAAGGGTTGCTTTTCGATGACTTTTCTTAGCCGGAAGCCAAAAATAGCACTTAGAGGGTGAAATGGGAAAGAGAGAAAAATTTAGAGAAGAGATTTATCAATTTTCAATTGGAGTGCCTGCGATTCCTCGGAGAAAGGCTAATGAAAGAAAGGGCTCCCTTTTCTGTCAAAGTTCGGTTTTCCGGATAGTTAACGGGGAAAAGTCCTTTGTCTACCGGAGTATCGCCTCCGGTGGCATCACTTAAACGGGTAAAGCATGTTTGGTTTGCCATCTATTTTTTTTTTTTTTTTTTTTTCTCTTACGATTTCGATCTTTTGGGAAAGACTTTTTCTCGGCACGCTGGAATTTTCCAGAATTTACTTTCGGCTGACGAAAATAAGAACATCCCTCAGGATGGAACCGTTCCACGTCAGGGAAATTGCTCTTTTTTTTTTTTTTATTTTTTTTTTGAGATTTTCGAAGCGTTTTTTAAAGAATCGCGAGGTGCCGTTCATTTTCCGCACCTTATGCCTGGGCATAAGGTGATCGCGTTCTGGCAAC
>JAOWBB010006370.1:0-28129 GCA_028565995.1 Ricinus marginatus | reverse complement strand
CAAATCCAATTATATTTTTTGTAATATAAAATCTAAATTTGGCATAAAAAAAATTTAACTGAATATAAATTTTGGTGTCTTTCTCAGTTTAAACCAGCGATAAATTTATGTAACTTAATAATAATAATCGCATCGAAAATATGTGATCAGTATCTAATTAAAAATATAAAAAAATTACTTGTTCAGTTATTTATGTTTACTTAAACATTTAAAAAAGTTGCATTTTTTTTTATTTTCACATAAAGATCATCTGAATAATATAAAAACATGAAATAATACAAAATATAATATTGGATCATTAAATTCTAATTTATTTTACAATTTTTTCACTAGCTTTTAGTTTAGCAAGAAGTTCATCGACTTCACATTCATACGTGAAACCCTGAAATTCATTTCCCGTAATGTAAACGTTTTCCGTTTTGTGTTTTATCGGTCTACAGATTTTATAGCTTTGTGGAATTTCATCAGGACTCTTAAATTCTGGATTGTTGACGCCTACGAAAGCTCTAGATTCTCCTTTGCTTTTGTCATTGTACACGATTTTCCAATAGAGCATTGGGACCGGCAATAGTTGCTTCTTAAATCTTCCGTTTTGATCGAAAATTGGAGCCACATATAGTGGTCCTCTTGGGGTTGGAATGATTCCATAGGTCCCGGTGAATATTTCCCATTTGTTAGTGTTGTTTTGAAGCATTTCCCTGGCTTCTCTTTCAACGAGGGACCAGGAGCCGGAATTGAAAGCATCCCATTGAGGCGCAGCATTTATGTATTCGCAAGATGCCCTTTGTTCGGCCTCTTCATTGAAATCGGCCATAGCGACTAAATGTCCCCTGTTAAAGTAATAAGGATATTCCTTAGTTTGTCCGTATTTGTCGGGATAAGCCCTCGCTATCCTTTTCGCCTGCGTTTTCTTGACGTATCCTTTCGAAAGGTAAAATCTCTCGTTGGTATTATCCCCGAATCCGTCGAAGCCCCAAATGGCGTCGTCCGGTCGGTGCCTGAGCAGGGGCTTCTCGGTCCTTCGCGGCTGATGCCCAAATTTTGCTCTCATTTGTTTTTTATCGATGCAGGACGAATATAGAAGCTTCAAGCTTCCATCGGGTTTCTCCAGCTTAACTTGATACAATTTGTATTCGGGCTCCAGGCATTTGAACAATTTTGAATGGTACAGGGACGGGGGTGTTTCAACCACTTTTATGTTCTTGTAATCATTCCCGCGACAGAGCAAATCTTCAAAATGAAATGTTTCATTGAATTTTCCTTTGCTACAGCCGAAGGTGTAAACATTGTTTATAAACTCATTTTTTAAAAATCCATTTCCGCAATGCAAGTTAACAGTTTGACCAGAGCCGACTACTTTATTTTCTGCTGAGCCAAGGTTGTCTTTCGGTAGTGTCCAGTGAAAAACTTCCTTATATATCTTTTCTCTATTATCTGCCACCGATATGGACAATTTACATTCTGAAACACAATGTCTGAATGTTAATTATATTCATATATCATATAGTTTTCTTTTAACAATAATTAAATTTTAAC
This sequence comes from Ricinus marginatus, assembly GCA_028565995.1. Lineage (NCBI taxonomy): Eukaryota > Metazoa > Arthropoda > Insecta > Psocodea > Ricinidae > Ricinus > Ricinus marginatus. The sequence continues at coordinate 26,593 of JAOWBB010006370.1, read as the reverse complement.
GGTATATTTGATAATTTTATTTTCATAATTATTTTTAATAAATAAATTTTCTATTAATTATAAACTAAATATAGTTAAAACACATCAATGAAATATGTTCCTATATGCATTTTCCGAATAAATCTTATTTTAAAAATATATTTTCACCTAAATTATTATTGCTTTTCTTATTTTCATATACAAGCGAAAATGCTCGAAATTTTTTATGATAATAACGTTAAATATAATTCATATCTTAATATTATCAAATGTTTTAATATAAATTATTCTTTGTTTAAATATATAATGTGTTAAGATGTAATCTTGTATTAAATTAAATTATATTTAACTAATTTTATTTATAAAAAAAAATAAGAATTATACTAGTTTATTATTCTTAATTAATCATTTGAAAAAAGTTATGTAGTAAGTCTGCATTTGTAAAAAGAAAAATATTCAAATATCAACGATCATCTTTCGGTTAAATCAATGGCAATGACTTGGGTTAGTTCCTTTTAAAATTAAGATTAAATCTTTATATAACAATAATATTAATAATTAATATCTGCAAGCATGGATGTTACTTAATTATTCATAAGTACTGAAAATAAATAGTAATCTATGAAATTATAAACTAATTTCCACCTATGTGGCAGAGCATGAATATAATTAAAATAATTATAAGTATAATAATTCGATAAAAAAATTAAAGTTACACAAATGTATTTTTTTGCAAAATACATAATTGTAACATTATTAGAAAAAATTTTATGTTTAATGAAAGAAAAAATAAATACGAAAGAAGAGAATAATGAAAATAATTAATTTTTTGCATTACATAATATGATATTTAGTTGTTTTTTTTTCCATAGATTCTCCAATAGTTTGACTGAAATTTATAAACTCATCAATTTTACATATCTTTAATTGCCATTTTTTAACCTGTTTTGTGAATTATGTTTACCAAAAATAAATATTAAGCATTATTAACAAGTGGCTAATTTAAAATAGCTATTTTGTTGAGATTGTGACCCGTGGGTCATGAGTTCACCATTATTTGGTATAGGTCCTTACAAGTGTATGAAGATGCATGGATAAAATTGGTATTGCCTCAAATATCTGCTATTCTCAAATAAACAAAGCTCAGTTTTATGTCATTGACCGTTCTTTTTAATCAAAAGCTGAATCATCAGCAGAGCAATAAAAGAAAAATTTATGTAATGGAGACTTTTACGGTCAGTAAATAAAATTCTGATGTACGTTTTTTATTAATTTACTTTTTAATTGAAGTTTTGTTTTATTTTCTTAAAAATAATTGTCCGGATTAATTCTTTTATGGTGAATGCTAATGACTTTGCTAGTCCAAAAAAGAAAAATTATCCAATTTTTTACAAAAGCACTTACAACCGCAAGTGTTTCTAAAAAAATTTAATTACCACAATTTATTTTTCTGTAATAAATTTTCGATTTTGAAAGAAATGAATTGATTTCTTTACTTAAGACATTGACCTCGTAACTTTCATATAGCTAGCAATGGTATTTAATTCGTGATTCTTAAATTTGGATTGGTTTTAAAATTGGTAATAATAAATATCTGTATTTAACATCGTTTACATTTTATTTATTACGAGCTTCAAGGAAGAACTATTGACAATTTTTAGCCATACCATAATGCGAATTGTGCTTTGTTGATTTAGCTTAAACTCAATTTCCAGATAGAATTCATGTTTTATTGTCGATCCGAGTTATAATTGCGAAGCTATATAGTATCAATTTCAATTCCATAGGAGTTTATAATTTCTCAATTTCTCATATTAGAAATCTCAATCTCCAAATTTTCTACTTTCATTGTTTAAAATTAGGTTCTTCAGTTACATTTTTATTTGAAAAATTTTTAGCTTGAAAATTTAAATCTGATATTGAAGAGAAAACTTGTTGTCCATCCTTGAAAATATATAAATTCGTCATTATTCTGTTAATAAGAATCTGCGAGCACGAAGTTTTCTCTGTCTAATTATATTTATTGCTGTCAGATCATATTTCTAAGCCATTTACGAAAGGGATGGGCAAAACAATGCATATCTATCGCCGTCGAGGAACATTAACGAATTACTAAGGAATCATTGAAGCCCAGAGACCAAAGCGATTGAAGCCAGAAGTGTTATCAGACCATGCTCTTCTACGTTGTCAAGCACAAGTTTATCATCATTCGTCAGTTTAGCGGTTCCGATTTTCTTTTATAAACCTTTCTTTATGCATACTTTTATATAATTGCGCATATTTGTAATCTTAACTAACCTAACTTGCTGATATATTGATTCTCGGCTTAGAATATTTCGCGTTTACTACATCAGCTGCGAGCAATCGTATGAATTCGTTGCCACAAAAAAAAAATGTTAATGACATGATTTAAAAGGGGGTTTAAATAAAGGAAAATGGAAAAAAATGGTCGACATTAAAAAACCAAATAACTAAGATTATGTGCAAAATAATTTTTTATTTGTTTTACTAGTTTTAGAATCTTATAGTTTTACCATGCTAATGCTGGCACGTTATGATCCGAAAAGTACCAGCAATCTGCAAAAGGATTTGATTAATAGTTACCAGTTTATTCTTTCAACTGTTTGCTAATAAAATTGAGGAAATATTATTTAAAATGAATTGTATCACTGGTATTCGGTCACATAAATCACGAGATAAATATTGAAGTATCAGCCACAGAAAAATGATTTAAGAATCGATCTTTTTTTTTTTTTTATAATATTAACAATCACGTAAATTTTGATCAGATTTAAATGGGAATGTCTGATATCAGCTAATACTTAATAGCAAACAGCTGCATGTCAATGTATTAATATTTTCATGCTTTTAGTATTGAGTTTATTTAAATTTAAAAAAAAATAAATTTATTTACTTACAGTTTCAATGTTAATATTTAAAAGGCAATTAAGGAACCAGTTCGTTGCTAAATTTTGGTAACATTTTCAAATGTAAATACACGAAGGAAACATAAGGGATTTAAACGTAAACAAATTTACGAAACAGACATATATTAATCTTAACATTATTTAGTAAATATTTAAATTGCATAAATCGAAAAGAGATATATCAAAGAGAGGCAATTAAACATTTAGGGCTGTTAAAGTGTCTCGTATCGTTCCCGCTACAAACAAAGATGGTGTAAAAACAAAACATTTTTATTTGATTATTTACGGTGCTATAAGGTGTTCCAAATTTTTTAGATTTGGCATTAATTTAGTTTAATGATTTAAAAATTCTCAGTCACAGACATGTGAAGTTCATAATTGTTAAAAAAAAAAATTAAATATTTACGTATAAATATCAAACTCACCTAAATTTTGGAAATTCCCCGGTTTGGGACTCAAAAGAAAAGCAAATGCAACAAAAAGCAACATGGCAGATCCGATTCCGAATACTGAGCTCCGTTCTAAAGCCGCGTTAGATCGATCACTCGGCGCCCGTCCACGGAGGCGAGAGGCGAGAAACAGGCCGTTTCACTATGATTTCTTATCAATGACATCGATTCATGGCGAATGCCATGATCGATAAATATTTCAAATGTTAGCTGTTAAAGATAAATGGACGAGTCCGAAAAATCGCTGCTCAAAGAGAAAAAAAATATTTTAAGGGATATTATAAATACCAGAGTACTCGACGAGTATTCTGATCCCTGGGGCTAATAATCCAAATAATCCGAGATCGTTACCCCTGTTTATACATCATAACTTCATTTAGCATTCTCTAATGACTTTATAAATGTTTAAAATTTTTTTTTTTTGTTTAAATACAAGCAATTAAATTATGTGAAAGGTAAAATGAAAAGTACCTCAAGCAACGTTGCCCTTCAAAGGATGTAGTAATATTTTCTAAACATTTATATAAATATCCAGAATTGTTCTTTAGATTACAAATCCTTTTTAAGGTCGATCCATTATCAATTACTGTTATAAGTAATAAATCGCTACACGACCTACACTTAACTAATTTTACTATCGAATAGCCTTAAACCAGCTGTCTCTTACCTTTAAAATAATTCGTATGATCATTTTACTGTTGGCTTGTTTTATATCTCCTAGCTGAATTACATTTTCGCGTTGTTTTTATTTACAATTTCATTAATATATTAAAAATAATTTAAATATTTTGACTAATTTCGAAATATCTCTTTTATGTATTTAGGTAGAAATTTTTAACAAAATACACAGAATAAATAAGGAAATATAATTTTTCTCTAGTTTTTTGAAAATATCAATACAATTAATTAACAATTTAATTTCTTTTAATTAATTTTTAATTTTTTTTTTTTATAATTCTAAAGCGGTATCAGTGGTAAAAAATAAAATATGGAGAAATTTAACAGCGCAACGATTTTTTTCAATTTAGTCAGTTGGGTTATATATATATATATATATGTAACAATGCATTTAAAATGTAAATTTGTAACTTTGGCACCGGCATTTTTCTGTATGGTCTTGATGGCAGTGTATCGGATATCACAATCCGGGAAAACCTTGATTCGGCAAACATTGACAGTACCATAAAACATTTCCAAATTACATTTCAAATATATATTGTGTAATAAATGTATTAATTAACTCTGAGTGTCTGGTGGTCAAGGATTTCAAAGCATTATTTACTTTTTGCAGCTGTCATATATCAGCACTATTGTTTTCCTAATGACATTAATTTAAAAATCAGATTTTTTTTTTTTTTTTAAGTTTGAATCGACTGAATGAGAATGGTAAGAAATATAAATATAAAAAAGAAATCGGAGTGAGACCAAATCTTCAATAAGTTATTTTCATATAATTTTCGATAATTTTTTTCTACAAATACTTACAAAAAGAAACAAATTATACGTTATTCTTTACCTGTTTTACTTAATAAAAATTATTAAATTGTAAATTAATATTTAAGAATTAGATTTCACAAAAGAATTTACATTCTTTTAACTCACCTTTAACATCGCAATTCAATTATAATTACTAAAACCATAAATTTTAATTATAAAATCAAAAAATAGTTAAGTAATCTAGCTGAAACAATGTATAGATGAAAAATGAATAATGTGAAACCTAGTCACCGTGGCATTAAGCAATAACCTCAAATAACACTTTTCAAATTGTAATTAGAGCTTTAATTTTTTTTATTTAATTAATTAATTTTTTTTCAGCTAACTTACTTTTATACTCGACTCGGATGTAGTTTTCAAGAGTGTAACGGGAAACTGGATCTCGTTTTTCGATTTTGACACTAAATGAACCGAGGAATCCCGTCAAGATATGCAATCTGTTGGTTAAATTGAAGGTGATAGGAGATTTTTCGTTTTCAGTTCGAAATCATCGGCTAATACTTTGCTTAGACAATTATCACGACGACGTGGAATCCACAATAGCAATAACAGTAATAATAGTAATGAATTTTGAAATTGTCCTTATCCAACAGCTGGGTCTGATGTTTTGAAAAAATATTCTCGTCCACGAACGCTTAAGCATGCCCGCTTTTAACCTCATCTCACTTTAGCTAAATTTAGCTATTTAAATTTATATTTAAATTTAGCCCGTAATTATATATGTCTGGATGTTGTGCGACCTTTTGTGATATTAATCATCCCTTTATCTATTAACAAAACGGAATATTTTCTATTTTAGATTTCGATTTGTTATTATGTCGCGCTTTGTCCGATTCTATTCTATCTATGGAAAATAATCACCAAAAAAAGAATGGAAAATACTCGATCGTTGTGGTTCTTACTTCCCAAGAAGTGTGTCATTTTCATCCGCTACCCCATTACACATCTTCCACAGTATTTCAGGAGAAACATTTCACTGTTTCTTTTATAGCAAAGAAGTAAAATATGTTAAAACATGGATTTTTTTCTTTTCATATTGTTGAGTTGAGCCCATGGCCTTTATTATGTTCAATTGGTTTATTAATTACTACAATTGAAATAATGAAATCACTAATTTTGTTTAAATTTTCATTTTCGTTATTAATCGGTATAATAGTAATTATCCTAGTATTTGTAATATCTTTGTTGTTATTTGGTTTTTTTAAGAAAAAAAAGATAACCAATATGTAATTTAGCATCGATTCAAAAAATTTTATTTTTGAAAACTAAAATTTTTGTAATTTGTCAAGGACGACAAAAGTACCTTATTATCAAGATGTTCATTTGTATACTAATTACGATTTAACACAATATAGGTGTTTATTCCAAACATATTTTAATTGAACAGACGCACATTTATATTAAATACTTAAATATCCGTGCATATTATTTAACTGTTGAATGAGCATGTCTTCTTGCTCGAACTGAGCGAGTCATACATAAATTTTTTTTTATTATATTGCTTCTACTGACATTCATGGTCGTGGAATCTGAAATATTTACTAAATAGTTATCATACCTAACATATTCAGTACGAATTTAGCTTTTAGATAATGTGGTTTTTATTTCTACGAAATTTAAAAATTGTGATTCATTCAATCGGCAATCATAAAAAACTCAAGTTTATGAAATATTTATTCTTGTTTACAATTATATTTAAATCATTATTGCAATAATATTCACTGAGCCATTACTTTTTTATATTCTACATTAAAACTTGAGCGAATTAAACTGAATTCATAATCAGAAAGCATTAAAGCATTTGGAAAGCTTATGCAACGTGTGTGGCATAAACCCTAACAAACATAATTTTTATTTGCTTTTGCTTATTTAAATATTAACTTTTCGGTAACTGCTTTAGAAATCGGTTCTAACAATTTATTTGCTGTAATTAAAATACTGTTTTAAATCCAAGCAGATTTCAGCAAAGCGAAACTATAATCGGAAATCTTATACTTTCCATATAAAAGTACATACATATCCAAATTAGGTATTTAAATGTAACTCGCAAGCATCAGTTTATTAATGGTATTATTAATATAAAAGCAATCATATAATGACAGAATTAAATAATAGTTATGTTTTTAAGAAAACGTAAAGCGTTTCAAATGAATTCAATAAACGGATATATAGTTCTCCATTTAATGTCAATAAATATTATTTCAGTAACTTTTGGCTCGATAATAACAAGCATGGAAATCCTATGTTACTGTATTTTGAGCCTTTTTACTTCTTATTGGTATCGAATATTTTTTTGTAAGAAAATAGGTTAAAGTCATAAAATTTTTATCGCTTGGATACCATTTTTGATCAGCTTAATTCTGAGTTCATGTAGCTCTATGTTCGCAGCTGCTTTCTGAAAATGCAATCAGGAATAAAAGTGAGGTCTTCAGTGCAGGAAGTTATAAATGTGACCCACTGGGCATTGGAAATTCTTTTTTTTCAAAGGAATTCCCGTTGGTCCATCATTTATCTCGCATATGTTAATGCCGAACTTAGAAATAGGATGGCATCGACTTTTTGGATTTCCCCATTTTCCCTGATATCTCAGCCAGTTTCTGTCCGTTGGCGACATCGCTTTCAGGAATTGAACATTTTTCCATGTGTACCACGGCACTCCGAAGCCGCTGTCATCGTGAAGTCGAGGCAGTCTCACGAAACGGTGTCTGCCTGCAACAGATTAAATGGAGAGACAATAAATATTGATATATTTCACTTTCCATAATAATCATTGTCTGAAACCGACCTGGTGCCGTCCAAAGGCCGTGAGATCCTTTGGCGGAGAAAAGAATCGGGTGGTTTCCGGGTTGGGAAAGCCTCATAAACGCTGGAAACATCGGCCTTTGCAGGATTCCCTTCCGAATTTCTTGCCTTTCGTATTCGAATCGATTTAACTCTTTGGAATATCGGTAAAAGGCTCCAACATCATGAGTGGAAACGTACATTCTCCTTGGATTATCGGAACCCTGTGAAAATTAAAAGATAAATACTTCTTAATCATTTCAGGTTTTATAGAAATACAATAAAAATACTTCGAACCTGGTTCATTTCTATTTCCCGGGAACGTAATTTCTCGCATATAAGACAATTTTAGGAAAATGAGTGAGGTGATACATATCTGATGAAAATTTACCTCAAAATAAAGGCTCACATGCTCCCAATCACCGACATGACTGCCAAATTCTTTTACATTCCCAAGGCACTGATTATTAATCTTAGGAATGGGCCAAGCTCCGAATCGTCCCATATCAAAAGTGCAGAGCGATTTCCCTTGGCTAAAAGGATAAAACATCCAATATGTCACATGAAAATTCGGATAATCAGTTTGACTTTCTTCGTAACCCAATATCGAATTATCTGAAGTGTTGTTCTTTTCATTAACATGTAAATTTCTATCTTCGTCGTAATGCCTTTGAAATGTTAACTTCGATCCATATAATGGACGCCCTTCGCCATGCTTACTCTGGCAGACTTCAATGAGAGCATAAACTGGAACCGAGTTTTCCAGAGGATTTTGACCGTATATGAAAGAACTTTCGTTCCTTAACAAAGTTTCTGAGAAATATTGAAAAATCGCATTAAAATTAAGTTTTTTTTAAGTATAACCAAAGTTAATTCGTAAATATTATAAAACGTTTAGTTATAATTTCTCAATTACATATTTTTCATTTTGTCCGAAAAGCCATTTATTTTTTGATATAATTTAATGATAAACCAAATAAAATAAATAACAGTAATAATATGAGTAACTTATAATTAATTTTAATATTAAATGGGACACACAACAGAAATTTTTATATTATTGAAGTAAAATTAGAAATTTAAATATACTGCAAAACCGTAAATAAAACAAAAGAAAAACGAAATATGGATAAGAAAAGAATGTCTTAAAATGTTCAGAAAAAGTATCAGTTTGTTTCATTTTTCATACGATATTTGAATAATAATAAAAGGTCAACTTTATATTTCACGATCTTAAAATTTAATGATTGATTACAATTTTTTTAAAAACTTTTGGGATTTTTTTTTGAAAGACAATATGACATCTTTGTAATAAATGAAGATTAATTTCCTTCAGCAAAACCTCAGATTTTTAATGGCAATCTTGAGTGTCAGTTACGGATTATATAAGCAGAATAAATCTTAACACTTCTACGCTAAAGCTAAGAAAGAATGTAAATATTAAATGAGAAAAAAATCAGTTTCTTTATTTGTGTAAATGCATAAATTTTATACAAAATAAGTTACAAATTTAGAAATAGCAACGTTTGGTTAACCTCTTCGGCTTCGGTTTTTAACTTCAGGAATTTATTTATTATTTTTTCATAAATTTAATTTTTTTAGGAAATGAGAAAAATAAAATATGTATTATAGGGCAATAATTTAACTATCTACGTTTGAAGGAAAGAAGTGAATTGATTGATGAGTAACTGTAAAGACCACATCAAAAATACATTATAAATGAAATTAGTGAAATGATGGTTGTAAGACAGGTTTTAGCGATTTTTATCTCTATGGTCCTGAACTCTGAATCATGTTAAAGGTTTTCTCGAATTGTTCACTGAAAATCAAGTGAACGACACAAGAAAAGAAAAACAAACTTTTTTAAATAGTCAATTATTAACTGAATTTCATGAACATTTGAACTCTATAATGATTAAAAAATTTAATATTTTATAACCTATATGTTACTAAATATTAGTGATGATTATGATATTGATTCCAAAATATGCCATCAGAAATATTAATTTATATATTTTACATTACAAATATTAAACAAACGGCGTGCGAATAAGCACATGTATATAAATATACATATATTTAAAACTTTAGTTTTGCACGCGTGTTATAAGGACAGTTATAAAATTGTAAAAAATAAAAATTCTGTTTTACATGAAGAATTTGTATTTAAAGGGTGAATAAAAGAAAATGTTTAGCGCTATTATGTTAAGTTTTATGTAAAAATGATTAAACAATTATATATATATATATTGTCCTATATATACATATATATATATAGGACTACTAAACGCAATTTTTCTATGTTGCTTTGTAATGGACCAGATTTTTACAGGTTTTTATTAGATACATGGGTTCTCAACGAAGCAATTTAACTTGAAAGTCGGCTAAATTCATGTTTCACAAAATGTATGTAATATTTGTGATTTAGTTTTATATATATGTGTGTGCGTGTGTATGTTTTTGTTTTTAAACTAACAATAAACCGCGTTACAAATTCACATATAGTTTCACTATATTATATATATTGAAAAAATCTCGTTTGGCATAATTATTTCATGATATATACAAAAATATTCAGATTAGACTTTCTTTAAAATTTAATTTTCAATGTAAATGTTCCTGAACTCGTTCTTTAGGAAAATATATTACAATTACGACTTATATTCAATCTTCTGAACAATGATTTCTTTTTGTTTGTTCTGGACGTATATATTTGCAAATAAGTATATGAGTTCAATATCGCATAAGAGAAGTTACTGAATTCCCCGCTGTCAGGAATAAACAAGTCTTCATTAAACAATTTTAAATATTACAAAAAAAAAAATTTGTGATCATTTGCTGAACATTTAGTTAGAAACTGTTGCGTAATTCGTTGCTTCATATGACATTAAGTAACATTCGTTGTGCTTTATCAATATTTTACAATATTCCCTTACCAAAGTACAGTACATGTTAAGAGATATTAATCATTACCAGTGCAGATATAACAATGAGAATTCATTTAACGTTTTCAATTGAAGAAAACGGAAATATTGAATAAGAAGAAACTGAAGAATTGGAAATTCTTTTCAAAGAAATTGAAATAATATTTTTTTAACTGTAATAGTTGATTTCAAAAAAAGAATATATATATATATTCGTCACAATAATATACAATTTGAAACTTTATATATATATAGATCATAATATATATATATATATTATGATCAAATTGATTATTCTAAGATTAATATAATTATTTATTAATTCTTGGAAATATCAATTAATTTATAGTGGGAGAATAGTTTTAATATCTTCATTTGTTTTATTCGTTGTGCTGGTTTAATTACCAAAAGAAATTTTTTTACGTATTTTAAAATATTACGATAATATATATTAGAGACAATTACATATCAACAACATTATAATTATCAAATTCTTAAAATGTTCACTTTCTCTTTCTCATAAAAACTTTTTCATTTCTTTTGCCATCTCTATCGTCTATCAGTGTATAAAATTTTTTAATGTCTGAATCTAATTATATATTAAAAATAAGATACATAAGAACTTGAATGAGCAAATGAAATATCACATTCCCAGCCAAGTACAATCAATTTATATAATTAAATTTGATATCTAAAGATTTTTATTGCTGTTTTTTTAGGACGCTTTTCCTATTCGTGAAAGCACAGTACAAGGTAATCATAATTACGTGTACAAAATGGGTTAAAAATAGGCTTCGTTTTATTTATCTTATATGAAATTTTCTTTTTTATTTCTTTTTTTTGAAGACCATTCTATTTAAGATTAAGGTTAGACTTCTTATACTATTTAAGATTAATTATTAATTAAGACTGTTTATTATATTTAAGATTAAGACTTATGGTTAAGTCTTAGAATATTAATTCGGTTAGAACTCAGTTTTCCTGGAGTAGCAATTAACCCTCCTCATTTGTATAATGTAATCGTTACTTTAGTTTACGTAACCTAAATTTATAAGGTGGAAATTATAATACAGAAGAAAGAAATAAGTATTTTTAGTAGCATATTCATGTCAAATAGCGGCAACGAATCGTCAAGAATATATATATGAGCGATTTGCAGAATTACGAATTTGTGCGTTTCCAAATTTCACATTATGATACAATGAGATATCTCTCAACATGATTATTTTAATTTATTCATGTATGTATATATTTTTTATGTCGTTATAGCAATTTAAACAGATGAGCACGAAATATGATTCGCCAAATAAGAAAATATTTACCTAGGTCTTCTCTGCTGGTCAGGTACCAGGATTCAGATGATCTTCCCTTGGGAAGATCATCGAAGTTTCCGTCCGCAAATTCCGTCAGTGGATTTTCATACACCATGCTTCCGGTGTAATGCAGAGGAATAGGAATCATGTGATCGAGGAATTCGGCGACACTTCCGGGGAAGAATTTTTCTCCCGGTGCAAGAAACACGAGAGGAGCCCATTTTTGGACGAGGCGCTGTACTGGAAAGAAAATTACAGAATCAAATTTAATACAGAATTTTGCGGTCCATGCAGCGACGTATATTTCGGGACACGAACTAACAATTTTTCCAAATGGGATAAACGAATGTTTTAACTTCTTTCCAGTTGCTCCTCCGATCGCTCCCAATATAGCGCTACATCCAATAACAAATGCTATCTTCCGGTGGATCATATTCAGAATATTTATATTTTTATATACGAAACGAACTAAATTTTCTCCATGTGGAATTATTCGTATCGATTTCCTGTCAAACATTGCTTTAGGCTTCTGTGGAAAATGTCAGACTCGATACAGAATATTGTTAAACTGGATTCAGGTCATAAGATAATTTTTTTTTTTTTAAGTCTCTTTCATCTTGGATTGATCAGAGTGTAAAGACGAATTATATATATAAATATGTTTTTGTTAAATTTTTTTTAAAAAATTAAAATTTTCCCTCCAATAAATGTATAGTGACCGATTAAAATAATTTTCATTCATTTTATTCGAAAAAGAAATTTTCTTTTGATTGAATGTTAGAACGCTAAAAAGGGTAACAAGAAAAATACTTTGTGGTCCTTATGTAACGTTATTATTTTCATGTAATCAATGCGCTTCGCGAAAATATTTGATTCGTCATTAAATATTAGCGCCCGTCCTGAATTTCAATATTGACAAAAGTATATATTTCATAATAATAATAATAGTAATACAAAATAATTGTTTAACAGTTCGGCATTAAAATCTCTACTTCCAGAAATATATTTTTTCAGATAAACCTCCACGTATTGATTATTTTTTTAATTGTGCACTAACAAATTGAATAAATTTGTCACTGGTGCCGGTGGCACTATCATAAAAAAAACCACAAGTGGAGTATGTCATTTTCTATTGGAGTAGACGATTTCCAACCTAACCTCCAATTAACATCTTACTAATGGGCCGATTAAACAAGCTAACCTCGATACTGGGTCCGGTCGATGTTTCTTTGGTGAAATTGACTTTAATTGATTGACTGAAAATAATCTGGACTAATGGTAGACGAACTCCGCGCAATGAATTTTGAAATATTTTAATAACGTGAGTCATTTTAACATATACATTACATAAGGACAGTTTGAAGATTAAATGGCATGATTGTTAAAGAATTTTATGCTATCATTATGAACTGATAACCTATTAATATACATGCATAAAATATATATATATATGCGAAACAGAAACAAATTCAAAAATAACGAATGTCGAATGTCAAAGCTGCATCATTTTACACGCAACATTTCTGGTTCAGAAGTTGAAATTTCGTTTTAAAATTATCTTTAATAAACGTTGCAATGAAAATAAATCGATTTAAAATTTCAAGTTCAAAATCAAATTAAATACACTTCATGAATGATATTTTGCGAGTCGTGAAAAATTAACGTGTGATGCTGGTTATTTTGCGAAGGAAATTAAAATGAGATAAATCACACAGAGTCTGTTGAGCCGTCATAAAATGATACCGTGTAAAATCAAAGACGTGCGATAACTTTTGAAAAATAATAAATAACAGTAAAAGTTAAATTATCCTTTGAACAAGAGATTGAAAGGTTGCCGAGAGCGTAAACATCGGCACCACGATTTTATGATTTAGATTTCCATTAAAAAGAAAAACCATCTTTTAATCATTCACTTACTTTTGTTTTCCACTCCTTTTCGCATTGCTGCATCCACCGCAACGGTTTGACATAGGCAGATGAAAGAAACGATGGTGAACCAGTCCAATTTGCATGGTGGAAGCATTTTTCGGTATTCATCTCCGTTATTGTCGTAATATCAATTCCGTTTACGTCAATTTTTGATCACTTCAGATCAATCATGATCCGATGGCCGCGGAATGGAGGGATGAAAATTTTGAAAGCTCGCACGGAATTCAAATCCATCATCTGCCGGTCCGAATGTATTCGACATATAAGTGAAAAATGTAATAAATGAGTATTGTAAAAATAAAAAAATAAAAATTCATGGGTACGGACACCGACCGCTACTTCCAGAGTGTAACGCTCTCAGTTCCACTTTTAAAAAAAAATAAAAAATAAATAAATAAATAATCAAGATGTACTACTTTGCTGGTGTTACCTCATGGACTGACTCCTTGGTCTGTCTCGAATGTTTTTACCATTATTCCCCACTTTTTTTTTGATCCACATCTTTCACCGTACGATACCCATCACCAATGGTCTTGCAGAGAGCCCATTTCGTATATTTTATCCGATTGAATCGTTGCAATTGTTGAAAAGTTCAAACATTTTCTCCTTTTTTTAAAGTTATCGATTTTCGACGTCACTAATTTAGGATATATAATAAAAATTGTATAAATTTCAGTCAATATTTCGATGAATATTTTTTAAACTTAGTTTTTCGAAATGGTGAACATTTTTGTTTGTCACTATTTATGACACCAATTCGTACTCGATTAAATAACATTAACACATGTACACTCTGCGGAATATAAGTGATGTAATCGGTAACCTAAAAAAAAGGATACGATGTAGAATGAACGGAACATTTTCGGTAATCTCCAACGTTCTTGTGCGTAAAATTTTAATAAATTAAACAAATAATTTATTTATCTTAGCGCTCATCTATTATCAGTTAAAAAAAAAAAAATTTATTTTCTTAACTATAACAGCAGAATCATTAACGTCTTTTGAACGTATCTTTTCAAAAATCTTTTCAGTTCAGTATTCAACGTAATTTGGATCAAAACATTACCGAATATGTATCTCTTAAAGAAAAATATGCTTTTTTTTTATTTGAACCAACGTCTCTTCTTTTACTAGCGTAGCGGATTATTTAAAACTATAAAAAAAAACCAACCGCCATATCGGATACAAATAGATTGTCATACAATAAGTGTAATACTAAATGATTGTGTATATAGAAACACATGCACGTATTTTCTTTTTTCAATCCCATTTTTTTTTTTCGTCTAAAACTTTGACTTTCATTTTAATTATCTGCTTTAAGAAAAAAGACGTTCTTGCAAACAAGTTTTTATTTAGAAGAAAGATAGTTCTAATTTTATGCTGAAATCAAGTTATATTTATATCACGGGCAGACTTTTTCAGGAAATTGCAGGTTTTCAGTGCATGTTCAGTGTACCTCAGAGATACGTTCAGCTGTCCGTAAACCACGGAATCACGCTTCACATCATCAAGCTTTTGAAGATTTCCTCATTCTTTTTCCCGTTCTCTAATTTAAAAAGGGAAATTTACGGTGGCATTATCATATTTCACAAATGTACAAAACAAAATGTTACTGAAAATATAAAATGTAACTTAAACGTTCTACGGTATATTCAGTTTGCAAAAATGCATACCATTTTGTCACGCGTCTAACCACAAATCGAACAATGCATGCTAATTAATGTAACAGTATTCTGCAATTTAATACACAAATTTCGGTTGTGTAAATATTTTCGAATGAAAAATTAATTTTAATAAATACGAATGCAACAGGGTGTAACTTTTTTAAAATGTCTTTCACAGCGATCGCTTTGACAATTTACAACTGAAGGACAGTACATTAATCAGAACATGCCAGTATCAAACGAGCAATGCCCGCGAAAGAACATAAGGAAATGATTTTGTTCGTTGTGCTGGATATCCGGCAAGCAAGTCTCTGATGCATACCTGCAAACGATATTTTCGACCGATAATATAATAAAAGGTAAAAATTACACAAGATAATATTACAGGTAATAATTACGCGATAAATTATAAACGGGATTAACACATTGTTCATGGGCCATGCATTGAGGCAAATGTATTTTTTTTTTTACCATGCTGGGAAAATTTTTCGACTTTTATTTTCTTGCAGTTTAGAGCGACATGTACTCTCTGATTTTCGTTATTTTTTTTTTTTTCTGGCTTTCCATATGATTAGCTAAGAAACTGTCATGAACCGAAATTTCCTGCTCTCCTCTATTAATTTTCGGTGAATGAAAATATTGGATATCGATTCGGCGGAAAAGGAAGCATCTCTCAATTAATTTCCTGTTTGATTAACCATAATTTTATACAAAAGCGGATTGGGCAGACCAAATATTTGAGAATGGAATATTTAGGTTATGTAATCGTTCAATCCCAATGCCTTCGTTCCTTGCGTGGTCGAGTCATGAAGGTGGCTCTTTCTTTAAGACATTATTATTACTTTTTTTTTTTTTTTTTTTTTTTTTTTTTACTTAATGGAATCTTCCGAAAATAAAAAGGGGCCCTAACGGAATTGTTTGAAGTTGCGTTTAACACCTTGGAGGTATCGCTTCGTACACGTAGGAGAATTTGGTTGAACTTTGTAAAATCCGCATCGGTCGACCTGCTGGAAAATGCCGTAAAAATCCGAGTTGTGAAAAAAGCTCGCTGTGGTTTACCCGATTAATTTTCCGAAATTGTCCTTTTTAACGGAAACCGGAGAAGGGCGAGATTGGCTGCTTCGATGCATGCCCAAATATTTAAAAAAAAAAAAAAAAAATGGAATTTCGCCCCTAACCGAACAGATATTTTCCTCCTTTCCTTCATTTTTCACCCGGGAATCGAAAATTTGGAAAAGGCTTCCTCGCCTTCCGAAGAGATCCCCTTGCATGCGTCGTAAGGTAAATGCTGTTAATTTTGCCCCCCGGCCGGAAAATTATCCACGTTTCTTCGGCTCTTTCCCGTCGTTCGCCGGGAAAAAAAAAACCTGTCAGTACTTTGATTAATAAAAAAAGGACGTTCCGGAACGTTTATTGACATGATACAATCGGTGCTGTCTGCCATAACATTTAACAAAGACGCAAGGGATGTAGGACATTTTGCAATGCCTCTTAATTTTCATACTGTTCCTTTCCGCACCGAAATTCACAAGTAAAACTTGTCTATGCCGCTAGTACATTTAACATGGTGGGCATGTCAGTTTCCGTTTCTCGTAGTCGGTTACGGTAATATACGTGTAGTAATGTAAACAAGAGTCTTGTAAAAATTGATTTTCATATGGTAAGGATGCCCGTGCACTCAGACTGGCCAAGCAGGAGTGAGAAGCGATCTCGTAGCGCGGGAGATTGGACAGAATGTGGATGTGGATGGACTGCTCTGAGACAACAAAAATGAAGTTGCACAAAGTTTTACAAAATGTTTTTCGTGCACTCATCAAAGGAAGGCACTCACCGTATGCATTTAAGCCGACGTCAATAGTGTAAATATGAAGTTTTACACCTCAAAGCTGGCAGTAGCTTTTCTTGGGGATTGTTTATGTGCACAACTCGAATAAACATTCACATTAAAACGTGCTTTATTGTTAAGAATCAAAGAATTTTATATTCAGACGATATCTAAGAAAAAGAATAGTTTATATTTTTTTTTTTCTTCAAACGACATCAGCTAATTGTTTTACAATATTTAAAAATAATAGTTCACTTCTCAACTTATAATTAATGGCTTGTTTCGTATTGAATATTATTAATTCGGTAATGTGACATATTGTATTCGTATTAATCGTATCTTAACGGTATTGAAAAACCAATTCATTATTTTAAAGTATTAGAACATTATTCAACTTATGATTAACGGTTATCGCGCAATTTCTATTTCGTTAATTAATTCCATTACAATATGATGTTTTATACAGCTATGCTAAAATCATATTATTGATATATGTTATTCATAAATTGTGCTCAATACATTATATAATACGATTGAATTACGTAATTATGTAATCGTAAAGGTTTAAACAGTAAAGCTCCTTTATGGAAATAATTATCGTTATTGTTAAAGAAGGAGAGATGTTCAAACACAAAACAAGAGTTTTACGATCTTACATTCAATGTAATGTCTTAACTTATATTATTTTTCGATATCACTTCATGAGAGAAAGGAAACTTTTCTTTTTTTTTCTATTATGCAAAATGAAAAAGCAAAATGTTAATTTGGTTTCACGGAAATATTTTTGGCTTGCGAGCGTCGGGAGCCCAGCAAAAAAAAGCAAAGATTTTTTTATCTTTCTAATTCATCCTTCATATTTGATAATTCCCACTTGTCTTGTGCCATATCTAGGACACCTAAAACAATATTTATAATTGTTACAGGTTTGCAAATTAAAAAGAAGTCGTTACAATGAGAAATTGCAACAAAACAACAAAACCGGTATTAGCATCTAATCTCTGCTTTCTGTAGCAAAATCTATTAACACAGTTAAAAGGAACTGCATCTGGGAATTCGTCAGTTGAAATTTGGTAATGAATTAGTGTTCATTTGTTATGATATTTGTTCCTTAACCAATTCGTATGAATGTATTTCTTAAATGTTTGTAAATATTAACCATAAATTCTTTATCTACAGCTCCAATAATTGTTGTAATAATTTGTTTTTTATAATAAAGTTTGTCTTGTGTTCTTCATACTTAAATTTCGCTTGCGATAGTCAGTAGTTTAGGTATTTAATTAAATAATTAATTTTTACATAACTACTGCTGTGACACGAAGTTTTTGTTCCGCCGGATATTCAACTATTTATTATCTTCTAAAATTATTTAATTCGATTTATAGATCTCTAGAAACTAGAATTCTTAAAAATGCAATTATTTTCTCCACAGATACATCGTATGGATTCATAATTACCTTTGTACACATCATTTTTTATTGTGCAAGGAAAATGCAGTCATATATCCGAGGGGTACTCAATGATGCCTTATTTTTTGGAAAGAGTTTTAAACGTTATACGGAAAGAAGAAGTCAAATCTGTAGGAAATGTTTCTGTTCGGCGAGCCACGGAATCTGGATTCGGATCGTTTTTCACGAATATTTCGGCGAGTTAATTTTCCAAAAAAGATATGCCTTTTAAGCGCTCGATCAGCATTATCGGTTTTTTGATTTTGGAAGCTTCCGGTGCCATTTTAGCCTTTGATATAAATTTAACGCTGCGGCGACCTGCGGCTTTTTGTTCGATGTTTCTCTTTCCGTCATTTGCCGAACACTTTTCCTTCAATACAACTATCTTCGTATTACAGAAAGATTGCCAGAGCCATGTCTTTTCTAAAGTTGTGAATTTTTCTTTTCTAATGGTGTCTATAATCAAATGATTAATTACAGCATAACCAATGGACTACTATTTGGCTTGCTGCTTTCTCTATTTGAAGTGACATTAGGAGAAATTCGCTAAAAAATCCCACATGCATGGCATCAAATACCTGGCTACTTGGCTTCGGTTTCGTTTCTGGTAAAACTAATGAATTATTTCGACAAGTTAGTCGGAAAAAGCACATCTTCATTGGGATTTTTATAAAATTTTACTTTTTCTATGCATTTTTCGCAGGAAATATTTGAAATATAATTTTCTTATTAAAGCACAAAGTTTCGCGGAAGGCAAAATAAGGGCAAATTTTAAATGATAATTTTATAAAGTCTTTCCGTGCGGATTTTGAGTATTTTTTTTATAAATATACTAAAATGTAAAAAAAACTGTTCTAGGACATAAAGTAAAAATTCGCACACACTGGAAAATGTTGATCATGAAGAGGGAAGACAAAGATTTACTGAAATTGGGAGTATTTTGAACACGAAATATTTTTCACTATATACTTTTAAATAAATTAATGAATTTAAACGAATGATATATGTATAAAGTACAATCCCTTAAAATTGATTTTAGATAGATTTATATTTAAAAATAAATTTCGAATTTAAATGACACTTATTTAAAAAAATCTGCAGTTATCACATAAACTCTAATATGTCATTGTTAAATTACTATTATTAACTATTATTTTTTAAAATTGGTTTTCATATTTAACGTTTATTCTGAAAGTAAAAATATAAAATTATATTCACTACTTTTACGTGATAATGTTTAAAGCATAAACATTTTTGATATTTTTTGAAATAGTGCTTTCTATTTCAGTGTTTGATAACTACAAAAGTTTATATCACTTATAATAATATCTGAATACTTACAGCAAAAATAATTCAGTGATACGTAGATTTAAAAAAAAAAAACTTAAAATCTTTCCTACTACAAGGAAACTTAATAATATTTTAAAAGCCTTTACACGTTAAATTATAAAATTTATAAATAAAAGATGAAATTTGTCGAATTTTGTAATGGAAAGCCATGTTGGAAAGTGTTTTAAAATTCACTTGTATGCATTTCTGATAAAAATATCAAAAAATTAAACGCAAAGACTTTTATAGTATAAATAAATAAATAAATAAAAAGCTTTAAAAATATTTTCAGGTTGATTGGGACGATTTGATGTTGCGTTTCCTTCAAATAGGAAAACAGAATTTCCAGCGTCCGTGGCTGCGATTTTCACGTAGCTAAATTCAGCGAGATTGATCATGTGAAAAAATCAATGCTCGAAATTCAGCAAGAACTTATTGGAGAAATGGGGGAAAATTTTCCTTTTTTCTATTAAAAAATATAAAAAAATAAAATACGTGAAGGAAATTTAGAAAAAAAAAACCCAACCATAATTCATATGTTTCGCAATCAAAATTATAAATGTGACAATTTTACTAGGTAAATTGCACACAGAAAAATGTTTTTTAAGCTTTTGCTCAATTTTTCATAATCCATGTAATATTTTCTTCAGTTCCGAGATGACTTCAAGATTTCAAGATTTTTTTTGTTTATTATAATTATACACCATTTAAGAGCATTTATATAAAGCACGTATTTTAACTGTAGCAATTATTAAATTTTTAATTAGAATGCATTTTCAAAAAAGTATTTATTTTTTGACATCCGTTCCTCACACTATTGGCATACTTTTTTAATTTAGAATTTGTTACTCTCTTTACATACATATAATGAAATTTACTTTCACTATGAATTGTAAAAATTATTTAAAACTATGATATTTTTATAAATGATATGTATTTTCGGAAAAAGAAAACTAATATTGTTATTGCGCCTTTATATGCATGAT
The DNA here is from genome assembly GCA_028565995.1 of Ricinus marginatus. NCBI lineage: Eukaryota > Metazoa > Arthropoda > Insecta > Psocodea > Ricinidae > Ricinus > Ricinus marginatus. Next base: position 5,545 of record JAOWBB010006370.1, on the reverse strand, counting down.
TTTTTATTGTTGAGATATATAAAGCGTGTTGCATAAACAAGAGTCTGAAGGGTTTTATCGCGTAACATTTAAAAAAAGTCTGTTGCAGTCCATGAGTTTTTCTACTAGACAGAGACTAGACAAAGGTTGTCATTTAAAAATAATTTTTTCATAAAAATTTTGATGTCAATAACTATAATTTTACAACTCATATGTATTTTAAAAATATATTCTTAAAGAAGTTAAGCCATATCAACAATTTAGCGAAAATATTTAATTGGAATTTGATTAAAAATTTGTGTGCCATGATAGTACTTTCCCATAATTTCATTATATATATAGTTATCACCAAGATCAATATAAAACACAATTGCGTTAATAGAACCATATAATGTAAAATTATAAATTATTTTTATTTAACTAAATAGAACATCTTGTTCAAGCATTTCTAGAATATTAAAAGAAAATGAATGCATCCAATTAAAAGAATAATAAAAAATAAAGGTTATACAATTATTAATGATGTTATTTTGACACACTGATCTCATTTGTAAAGGCTTATATACAATATATATTCTTTTTATTTAAATTTTTATATGTATTACCTTTTAATTAAAAAGCATTAAATTTAACAAAAACATAGATTAAACAAATACATTTATATTTCGTACGAAATAAATAAGTCATGGATTTACAGTTTTCTTAACACAAAGAATATGATCAGTTTTTTCAAAGGTATCATTTGAAGAAAAATGATTATACTACATTTATTAATATATATGTAAATGATTTCATATATTAAAAGATTTTAAATATTTGGAAAAGTTCACAATTGTATGACCTTTCATTATCGACCTTATGCATGTATGGTCACTCTTTCTTTGTCCTTCAAATATTTTATAGTGAATTTCATAATTTATGAATGATCTAAAGCGAATAACACGAAGTGTTTTAGGATGGTATTACAAAATAGTTCATAAACTCTATCGTACCATAAGAAAAATTATTTTCACAAATCAAAATCAGAATTTCAAAATATAAAAATTATTAATCACAAAAGGTGAACGTAAAACAAGTTTCTCTTATTATCGGACATGATTCCATTTCGTGTTTGCTAGATATTGGAACATAAATATAATTATTTTGAGTACAATGATTTCTCTCATCTTCAAACAAACAGTATAATATCAAAAAAAATATATATATATATAAATATACACACGCACGCCACATTTTTATTGTTCTACTCACCTACCTTTCACGCAGACTTTAAACTCAATTACAATTAAATATGAATGTGAATAACATTAAATTAAACATGCACTTCCTTCAGTTATGTGTGTAAACTAATATCAAAGTTAAATAATTATATAACTTCGTTTCTTTTTAAACAGTTTTATTTTTATCTTCGATTAATCTATAAATTAATTTTTTATATGCTATGAATCTCAGAGTAGAAAAGTAAGGGGAAATTTTTTTTATTAACGCTATTTTCTTACAATATAATGATCGTAAAGCACGCAGTTTGATTTACTTGAAAAGCCTTTATCATGATGCGAATTTTTTTCGATTTCGATAAGAATTTAATATAGATAAGGAATTTTGATTGAGACCGATTACAGCTTTCAGTAAAAATGGAAATAAATTGTTTCACAAATAAATGATGCATTAATCTACTTCATATATCGTCTCCAGGATGAACACCTAGAGTTAATTTCGAAATATATGACTGGAAATCACTGCATGCTGCATATTTGTAAAATCAACGGAAAAAATTATCCAGAAAGTAATGTCGACATGTATGAAATCTCCGGAGATATGAAAAGGTAATTTTAAATTTTTTTCATTGTTATCCATTTAATTAATTTAAACCTATTTTATGATGACTTAATGATTTTTTTTTCAGAAAAGAATTCTATGTTGCATTCATAATTAGACGAAGCTCATTCTAAAGAATATTTAATACTAATTCGTTATTCGGACAAAGGCACATTTTCCATTGCGGGCATTAAAAAAAATCCATACAAATGCCTGATTTGTAATTGTAAATAATTAAATATGGATGCCATGAATAAGGGAGGGACGAAAATAATGCGCATTGCCTCAAAAAAAATTAGGTACACAGATCTTATGTATATTGAATGAATTTACCCATAGGATATGTGCTATCTCCTTGAAATCATACATATATTATGTTAATCACTATGTCTTGAACGTGATAAATGAATATTTAATTATTCAGTGAACGACTTTTTCGAAGCATATCAATTTGCCTGGGCTAGAACCATACTGATGTAAAACAATTTAGGGGACATTCTGGTTATGTGTTCTGACAGTGTCGTGTCATTAAAATATCATGACGGAAAAGGCCAAGGCTCCGAAGTTATCCGATCGTATGTACCGCATTACCGAACAGTTATGCAGTTTTTTCACATAGACAAATATCTATCCGAAAAATGCCACGCATGTATAACGATTTAAAACGTAGCTTATGCAACTCAATTATTTACATCGTGAACACACAAAATATCATAAAACCAAGTGAACTTGACCTATGCGAAATAAAAAGCGGTCTGTCCAGTTATGAAGTAACAGTCTTATAGAACCTAAAAAGTGATTACCAAGCTTCGATTATCATATACAATTTGGTCTATATGCATGACGAAAAAAATATAAATCACAGAAAAACTGATAACAAATTAAATATGAACGCTTCAGTATTTGGAACATTAAATTACCAAAATTTTATATCTGTTTCAATAATAAACTTAGATTGTATTGTGCCTAATAACCATATCTATATTTGTATATAACATTACCGCAATACATTAAAAATATCGTAGAAAATAAAAAAAATTTCCATGATAGCTGCCATATTATATTAGATCTTACAAATAAAGTATCAAATAATAAAAATATTTGCAAATTTTTTACACTTGTTTTTACTTCCTCAGCAACACATAAAACTATTCCAATTAAAATATATACAGTATATTCTGTTTATTACAATGCAAAGTAAAAAGCAGAGTTAGAATATAACATGTCAATTAAATAAAATTCATGTATCTATGTTTATGTCAATTCGGACAGTATATTCATCTGATCCGATAAGATCTCAGCATATAATATTTCTGTTACACTTAAAAGGCTTAACAAAAACAAATAATAATTTGTTCTAACAATGTATATTTGATATATTTATGCTGTACTATGTAACAGAATGACTTGTTTTCATATATTAAGATTTTGTTGGCTTGCAAGACTTTTGTTTAGATCTTTATTACATTTTATTATTTTTATTAATTTGAATTTTTAGTATTAGATAAAAAATCATAATATTTAAAAACTTCCTGCTCATATTTATTGATTCTTGTACTAATGTTAATCCTCTCCTTGAGTTAGGTTCAACATAAGTGTAAAAATGTTTCGGTTAATGGATAACAATTTTTATATGTAATATTTATAAGAATATATATCTTGTGCTTACATAATTTTTGATCAAATATTTTTAAAAACAATTTTTGACATTTCGATAATCAAGAAGTTTTAAATGTAGGTAACGTATTTTTAATAAAATTTATTTATACATTTAAAGATAATATTAATCATTTTTTAATTATTAGTAAAATATTTCCTCCAACACGCGAGTTCGATTCCCGACCAAATTCAGTATGAAAATCCTGCTTTCCAGGAGCCTTACGTTAGGTAATCTATCAGATAGATGTCCAAAAGTCTCTAATCCATTAAAAATGAAACTTGCTTGTTAGATCTAAGCGTATCTTGCCGCAAAAGGAAGATACATATTAATTAAAGATGTTATTAAGTTAACACGATGTGAAAACTTTTGTATAGTGTTGATTTTCGTTTTATGTATACCAATAATCAAAAAGATAAAAACGTATTTAAAAACAGAAATCTAATATTTCGGGTCGCGAACAATCAGCTGGTAGCAATGAATTCTGATGTATCCATTCATATTCATTGTGTTGTGATTAAAAAAAAAAAATTTGCAAGCTGCAGCATATAATGTTCATTTCACATGTGTTTGCATATAAAAATTCATTTTAAAAACTATTTTAAAGCAAACCGTATTAAGCCTTTTATAGATGAATATATTCTACAGGACAACAAAGTGCCTAGCCGAAACCATGATACGGAAAAGGAAAAACATAAAAATCAGAGAACGATCGTTTAGTGTGTTTTTGTTACAGAAGGCGGCTCAAACAGCAAAATAAAAAAGAAAATAATTCCATTTCTTTTGATAACGTTTTCTTTGATTAAGTGCAGTAATTTAAGTATCTTTTTTTCAGTTAAAATTCAGTCTTTTCAACCTTTCGTAGAAATTGAAATTTGAACGAAAAATGGCGTTCATCGTGCCTCTGGACTGAACTGATTCATTTTACATGTATTTTTATCGATAACTGCGAATTTTATGGATGCCCGGTCAATTAAATTCGTTAATTGAAGCTCTCTACATTTATAAAAAAAACGAAATACAAGTTCCGTTAGTAAAAGAGAATTATGAAAGGCACAAAAACTCAATAAAATAATAAATCTTTTACCACTCTACCATAATAACATGTTTATGTTAAAATATTTTTCCTCTGTTTACCGAAGGACGGAATGCAGAGTGAAAATTATTATTATTGCTGTAATTATTACAACGCAATTAAGGTCAATACCAAATGGTAAATAAACATTGTCTCTGCTCATAATGTTGGGAGTATTAAGATTTATCCAAGAAGATTATTTGTGTTAAATTAAACATAAGATTACCAGAGAATTACATTCTGGTTATAAAAAACGAAAAAATAATTGTAATTTTAATACCATTTAATTTGAAAAAATTTTGAATTCTATACACTGGAAATTGTTGATAATCTTTTCATTTTAATAATCAATAAACTTGTTTTCATAAATAACTAATTCTTTCTCTCTCTCTATATATGTATATACAGGATTTTCTTATCCGGAGATATAATTATCTTTACATATTAAAGTCTTAATTACAGAACTTTTTAATTGTTGCTTAAAATCTTTCGTATTACGTTTTTTAATTTCATTTCACCATCACGGGCAAATCTCACTATTAAGTCCCGAATTCCAAACATTTCATCAACATTCTTTTCCCGATCAGAACCAGTTAATTTCCTGGTCAAGTTTAATGTTGAATTCATTCCCCTGAAATCGGTATACTTTATTTCTAAACACCAAAGTTCATTCAAATCTTTTTATCATTGCATATATTTTGTCTTTTTCCAATAACATGAAACTTTGGAAATGAATAGTTATTTCAGCTCTAACATTTCCAGTTTTTACATGTACTCTGAATACTGCCTTTATACTCTGAAATTCAAGACTATCCCCCTGGGATCCCTATATATACTATATCTGTGTTCGTGACACCGTCGCAAATTACCTCTGCGATCACATTTTCATCATTCATTTACTTTAATTCATATATTCCATAGATAAAATTGGAAAAGAGATCAAGCTTCCCTTCCTGAATGTTCTTGTAACCCAAGATCCAACGCGTTAACTCACGCGAAACGTGAGGCCACTCGTA